>CM059282.1:5132090-5169302 GCA_030347295.1 Setipinna tenuifilis | reverse complement strand
TGTTTTTGTTACATGACAGAGAATGCTTTGAATGTTACAAAAAACACAATAACTCATTTTCGCCAAAACATGCAGTTACTGCCTTTTTGCTTTGTAGGGCAGTGCAGCTCTGCCTTGCCGTTGGGTTTGTTTTGGCAACGCGTGATGTCAGCAATCATTGCCATGGGGAAGGATAGAATGTTTTGATCGAATGGCCAATCAAGACGCGGGAAAAGGTTTTCCGACCACCTCTTCGACGTTTTATCAAAGTCTTTGTCAGTTTTCTGTGTATCTAATGATGTAGGATGAAAGCGCAATTCAACCACATGCTATTTCCCCTCTCAGTCGCTAATACGCAAAGGGCGCTGTGCGTCACACTGTGCAGAAATTCCTTCGTCCCGGAGCTGGAGGAATCTCTGGTGATGAGAGTGATGACCACAACCTTTTCATACAACCACGGAGCAGCTCTATGCTGTGTGAGCATTTCAAAAGATATTTTGACTTGGTCCTCACGCTAGACACACGCTTGAATTTCAGACGTTTTAAAACCTAACTTTTGACAAACTGTCACTCCTTATACCGTATATGGAGAAATGTAGTGCCCTTATGGCTATTGTTCGACAGGGGTTGGGAAGAAAAAGTTATCTTTTTCCAATTGAAAAGTCAGTCGACATTTTGTATCTTTTATCTCTCTGGTCGGGAATGCCTTTCTTTTTTTACGCACGGTTAGAATGGTCATTTAAATGACTGCTGCCAGTTTGTTTTCCTTCGCAAGAGTTAACAGTGTGCAAGAGCTGTATTATTCGGCGGTGTTCACCTTACGTGTGCCTGTTGTTTTTACGCTTCAGACTTTTAAAAACATTGCGCCCTCCCCAGAATTGGCCAGTCTGGCCAGTGTTGTTGATGAGAGGGGACATGTCCAACGTCCCCTCCGACATAGGCTACATGGGGAATTCTGTGGGTCATTTCCATGATATAGCCGGGGCAGAGGACGAAGTCTGCAAAGTGGAAACAGTTTCCCTGTCCTGAAACCATGGACATGTTTGAGCTTTGTACAGTCAACCTGCAGCTCTCTCCCCCACTCTTCGTAGTTTACTTTAAGACACGAATAGCACACGATAGACACATTTTTAAATCCCACACGTCTTGAAACGGTATTATTTGGTGACAATGCAGACTGATTACGGTGTACTCAGATGTCAGTTTAAAATATTTGCACTTGGGTAGAGAACAATCAACAACATGAAAGCGTATTTTATCGAGGCATTTAATATCAGCCTTTTCAGCTGCGGCTCTGCCTTGCCGTTGCTAAGGTTTGTTTTGGCAACGCGTGATGTCAGCAATCATTGCCATGGGGAAGGATAGAATGTTTTGATCGAATGGCCAATCAAGACGCGGGAAAAGGTTTTCCGACCACCTCTTCGACGTTTTATCAAAGTCTTTGTCAGTTTTCTGTGTATCTAATGATGTAGGATGAAAGCGCAATTCAACCACATGCTATTTCCCCTCTCAGTCGCTAATACGCAAAGGGCGCTGTGCGTCACACTGTGCAGAAATTCCTTCGTCCCGGAGCTGGAGGAATCTCTGGTGATGAGAGTGATGACCACAACCTTTTCATACAACCACGGAGCAGCTCTATGCTGTGTGAGCATTTCAAAAGATATTTTGACTTGGTCCTCACGCTAGACACACGCTTGAATTTCAGACGTTTTAAAACCTAACTTTTGACAAACTGTCACTCCTTATACCGTATATGGAGAAATGTAGTGCCCTTATGGCTATTGTTCGACAGGGGTTGGGAAGAAAAAGTTATCTTTTTCCAATTGAAAAGTCAGTCGACATTTTGTATCTTTTATCTCTCTGGTCGGGAATGCCTTTCTTTTTTTACGCACGGTTAGAATGGTCATTTAAATGACTGCTGCCAGTTTGTTTTCCTTCGCAAGAGTTAACAGTGTGCAAGAGCTGTATTATTCGGCGGTGTTCACCTTACGTGTGCCTGTTGTTTTTACGCTTCAGACTTTTAAAAGCATTGCGCCCTCCCCAGAATTGGCCAGTCTGGCCAGTGTTGTTGATGAGAGGGGACATGTCCAACGTCCCCTCCGACATAGGCTACATGGGGAATTCTGTGGGTCATTTCCATGATATAGCCGGGGCAGAGGACGAAGTCTGCAAAGTGGAAACAGTTTCCCTGTCCTGAAACCATGGACATGTTTGAGCTTTGTACAGTCAACCTGCAGCTCTCTCCCCCACTCTTCGTAGTTTACTTTAAGACAGGAATAGCACACGATAGACACATTTTTAAATCCCACACGTCTTGAAACGGTATTATTTGGTGACAATGCAGACTGATTACGGTGTACTCAGATGTCAGTTTAAAATATTTGCACTTGGGTAGAGAACAATCAACAACATGAAAGCGTATTTTATCGAGGCATTTAATATCAGCCTTTTCAGCTGCGGCTCTGCCTTGCCGTTGCTAAGGTTTGTTTTGGCAACGCGTGATGTCAGCAATCATTGCCATGGGGAAGGATAGAATGTTTTGATCGAATGGCCAATCAAGACGCGGGAAAAGGTTTTCCGACCACCTCTTCGACGTTTTATCAAAGTCTTTGTCAGTTTTCTGTGTATCTAATGATGTAGGATGAAAGCGCAATTCAACCACATGCTATTTCCCCTCTCAGTCGCTAATACGCAAAGGGCGCTGTGCGTCACACTGTGCAGAAATTCCTTCGTCCCGGAGCTGGAGGAATCTCTGGTGATGAGAGTGATGACCACAACCTTTTCATACAACCACGGAGCAGCTCTATGCTGTGTGAGCATTTCAAAAGATATTTTGACTTGGTCCTCACGCTAGACACACGCTTGAATTTCAGACGTTTTAAAACCTAACTTTTGACAAACTGTCACTCCTTATACCGTATATGGAGAAATGTAGTGCCCTTATGGCTATTGTTCGACAGGGGTTGGGAAGAAAAAGTTATCTTTTTCCAATTGAAAAGTCAGTCGACATTTTGTATCTTTTATCTCTCTGGTCGGGAATGCCTTTCTTTTTTTACGCACGGTTAGAATGGTCATTTAAATGACTGCTGCCAGTTTGTTTTCCTTCGCAAGAGTTAACAGTGTGCAAGAGCTGTATTATTCGGCGGTGTTCACCTTACGTGTGCCTGTTGTTTTTACGCTTCAGACTTTTAAAAACATTGCGCCCTCCCCAGAATTGGCCAGTCTGGCCAGTGTTGTTGATGAGAGGGGACATGTCCAACGTCCCCTCCGACATAGGCTACATGGGGAATTCTGTGGGTCATTTCCATGATATAGCCGGGGCAGAGGACGAAGTCTGCAAAGTGGAAACAGTTTCCCTGTCCTGAAACCATGGACATGTTTGAGCTTTGTACAGTCAACCTGCAGCTCTCTCCCCCACTCTTCGTAGTTTACTTTAAGACACGAATAGCACACGATAGACACATTTTTAAATCCCACACGTCTTGAAACGGTATTATTTGGTGACAATGCAGACTGATTACGGTGTACTCAGATGTCAGTTTAAAATATTTGCACTTGGGTAGAGAACAATCAACAACATGAAAGCGTATTTTATCGAGGCATTTAATATCAGCCTTTTCAGCTGCGGCTCTGCCTTGCCGTTGCTAAGGTTTGTTTTGGCAACGCGTGATGTCAGCAATCATTGCCATGGGGAAGGATAGAATGTTTTGATCGAATGGCCAATCAAGACGCGGGAAAAGGTTTTCCGACCACCTCTTCGACGTTTTATCAAAGTCTTTGTCAGTTTTCTGTGTATCTAATGATGTAGGATGAAAGCGCAATTCAACCACATGCTATTTCCCCTCTCAGTCGCTAATACGCAAAGGGCGCTGTGCGTCACACTGTGCAGAAATTCCTTCGTCCCGGAGCTGGAGGAATCTCTGGTGATGAGAGTGATGACCACAACCTTTTCATACAACCACGGAGCAGCTCTATGCTGTGTGAGCATTTCAAAAGATATTTTGACTTGGTCCTCACGCTAGACACACGCTTGAATTTCAGACGTTTTAAAACCTAACTTTTGACAAACTGTCACTCCTTATACCGTATATGGAGAAATGTAGTGCCCTTATGGCTATTGTTCGACAGGGGTTGGGAAGAAAAAGTTATCTTTTTCCAATTGAAAAGTCAGTCGACATTTTGTATCTTTTATCTCTCTGGTCGGGAATGCCTTTCTTTTTTTACGCACGGTTAGAATGGTCATTTAAATGACTGCTGCCAGTTTGTTTTCCTTCGCAAGAGTTAACAGTGTGCAAGAGCTGTATTATTCGGCGGTGTTCACCTTACGTGTGCCTGTTGTTTTTACGCTTCAGACTTTTAAAAGCATTGCGCCCTCCCCAGAATTGGCCAGTCTGGCCAGTGTTGTTGATGAGAGGGGACATGTCCAACGTCCCCTCCGACATAGGCTACATGGGGAATTCTGTGGGTCATTTCCATGATATAGCCGGGGCAGAGGACGAAGTCTGCAAAGTGGAAACAGTTTCCCTGTCCTGAAACCATGGACATGTTTGAGCTTTGTACAGTCAACCTGCAGCTCTCTCCCCCACTCTTCGTAGTTTACTTTAAGACACGAATAGCACACGATAGACACATTTTTAAATCCCACACGTCTTGAAACGGTATTATTTGGTGACAATGCAGACTGATTACGGTGTACTCAGATGTCAGTTTAAAATATTTGCACTTGGGTAGAGAACAATCAACAACATGAAAGCGTATTTTATCGAGGCATTTAATATCAGCCTTTTCAGCTGCGGCTCTGCCTTGCCGTTGCTAAGGTTTGTTTTGGCAACGCGTGATGTCAGCAATCATTGCCATGGGGAAGGATAGAATGTTTTGATCGAATGGCCAATCAAGACGCGGGAAAAGGTTTTCCGACCACCTCTTCGACGTTTTATCAAAGTCTTTGTCAGTTTTCTGTGTATCTAATGATGTAGGATGAAAGCGCAATTCAACCACATGCTATTTCCCCTCTCAGTCGCTAATACGCAAAGGGCGCTGTGCGTCACACTGTGCAGAAATTCCTTCGTCCCGGAGCTGGAGGAATCTCTGGTGATGAGAGTGATGACCACAACCTTTTCATACAACCACGGAGCAGCTCTATGCTGTGTGAGCATTTCAAAAGATATTTTGACTTGGTCCTCACGCTAGACACACGCTTGAATTTCAGACGTTTTAAAACCTAACTTTTGACAAACTGTCACTCCTTATACCGTATATGGAGAAATGTAGTGCCCTTATGGCTATTGTTCGACAGGGGTTGGGAAGAAAAAGTTATCTTTTTCCAATTGAAAAGTCAGTCGACATTTTGTATCTTTTATCTCTCTGGTCGGGAATGCCTTTCTTTTTTTACGCACGGTTAGAATGGTCATTTAAATGACTGCTGCCAGTTTGTTTTCCTTCGCAAGAGTTAACAGTGTGCAAGAGCTGTATTATTCGGCGGTGTTCACCTTACGTGTGCCTGTTGTTTTTACGCTTCAGACTTTTAAAAACATTGCGCCCTCCCCAGAATTGGCCAGTCTGGCCAGTGTTGTTGATGAGAGGGGACATGTCCAACGTCCCCTCCGACATAGGCTACATGGGGAATTCTGTGGGTCATTTCCATGATATAGCCGGGGCAGAGGACGAAGTCTGCAAAGTGGAAACAGTTTCCCTGTCCTGAAACCATGGACATGTTTGAGCTTTGTACAGTCAACCTGCAGCTCTCTCCCCCACTCTTCGTAGTTTACTTTAAGACACGAATAGCACACGATAGACACATTTTTAAATCCCACACGTCTTGAAACGGTATTATTTGGTGACAATGCAGACTGATTACGGTGTACTCAGATGTCAGTTTAAAATATTTGCACTTGGGTAGAGAACAATCAACAACATGAAAGCGTATTTTATCGAGGCATTTAATATCAGCCTTTTCAGCTGCGGCTCTGCCTTGCCGTTGCTAAGGTTTGTTTTGGCAACGCGTGATGTCAGCAATCATTGCCATGGGGAAGGATAGAATGTTTTGATCGAATGGCCAATCAAGACGCGGGAAAAGGTTTTCCGACCACCTCTTCGACGTTTTATCAAAGTCTTTGTCAGTTTTCTGTGTATCTAATGATGTAGGATGAAAGCGCAATTCAACCACATGCTATTTCCCCTCTCAGTCGCTAATACGCAAAGGGCGCTGTGCGTCACACTGTGCAGAAATTCCTTCGTCCCGGAGCTGGAGGAATCTCTGGTGATGAGAGTGATGACCACAACCTTTTCATACAACCACGGAGCAGCTCTATGCTGTGTGAGCATTTCAAAAGATATTTTGACTTGGTCCTCACGCTAGACACACGCTTGAATTTCAGACGTTTTAAAACCTAACTTTTGACAAACTGTCACTCCTTATACCGTATATGGAGAAATGTAGTGCCCTTATGGCTATTGTTCGACAGGGGTTGGGAAGAAAAAGTTATCTTTTTCCAATTGAAAAGTCAGTCGACATTTTGTATCTTTTATCTCTCTGGTCGGGAATGCCTTTCTTTTTTTACGCACGGTTAGAATGGTCATTTAAATGACTGCTGCCAGTTTGTTTTCCTTCGCAAGAGTTAACAGTGTGCAAGAGCTGTATTATTCGGCGGTGTTCACCTTACGTGTGCCTGTTGTTTTTACGCTTCAGACTTTTAAAAACATTGCGCCCTCCCCAGAATTGGCCAGTCTGGCCAGTGTTGTTGATGAGAGGGGACATGTCCAACGTCCCCTCCGACATAGGCTACATGGGGAATTCTGTGGGTCATTTCCATGATATAGCCGGGGCAGAGGACGAAGTCTGCAAAGTGGAAACAGTTTCCCTGTCCTGAAACCATGGACATGTTTGAGCTTTGTACAGTCAACCTGCAGCTCTCTCCCCCACTCTTCGTAGTTTACTTTAAGACACGAATAGCACACGATAGACACATTTTTAAATCCCACACGTCTTGAAACGGTATTATTTGGTGACAATGCAGACTGATTACGGTGTACTCAGATGTCAGTTTAAAATATTTGCACTTGGGTAGAGAACAATCAACAACATGAAAGCGTATTTTATCGAGGCATTTAATATCAGCCTTTTCAGCTGCGGCTCTGCCTTGCCGTTGCTAAGGTTTGTTTTGGCAACGCGTGATGTCAGCAATCATTGCCATGGGGAAGGATAGAATGTTTTGATCGAATGGCCAATCAAGACGCGGGAAAAGGTTTTCCGACCACCTCTTCGACGTTTTATCAAAGTCTTTGTCAGTTTTCTGTGTATCTAATGATGTAGGATGAAAGCGCAATTCAACCACATGCTATTTCCCCTCTCAGTCGCTAATACGCAAAGGGCGCTGTGCGTCACACTGTGCAGAAATTCCTTCGTCCCGGAGCTGGAGGAATCTCTGGTGATGAGAGTGATGACCACAACCTTTTCATACAACCACGGAGCAGCTCTATGCTGTGTGAGCATTTCAAAAGATATTTTGACTTGGTCCTCACGCTAGACACACGCTTGAATTTCAGACGTTTTAAAACCTAACTTTTGACAAACTGTCACTCCTTATACCGTATATGGAGAAATGTAGTGCCCTTATGGCTATTGTTCGACAGGGGTTGGGAAGAAAAAGTTATCTTTTTCCAATTGAAAAGTCAGTCGACATTTTGTATCTTTTATCTCTCTGGTCGGGAATGCCTTTCTTTTTTTACGCACGGTTAGAATGGTCATTTAAATGACTGCTGCCAGTTTGTTTTCCTTCGCAAGAGTTAACAGTGTGCAAGAGCTGTATTATTCGGCGGTGTTCACCTTACGTGTGCCTGTTGTTTTTACGCTTCAGACTTTTAAAAACATTGCGCCCTCCCCAGAATTGGCCAGTCTGGCCAGTGTTGTTGATGAGAGGGGACATGTCCAACGTCCCCTCCGACATAGGCTACATGGGGAATTCTGTGGGTCATTTCCATGATATAGCCGGGGCAGAGGACGAAGTCTGCAAAGTGGAAACAGTTTCCCTGTCCTGAAACCATGGACATGTTTGAGCTTTGTACAGTCAACCTGCAGCTCTCTCCCCCACTCTTCGTAGTTTACTTTAAGACAGGAATAGCACACGATAGACACATTTTTAAATCCCACACGTCTTGAAACGGTATTATTTGGTGACAATGCAGACTGATTACGGTGTACTCAGATGTCAGTTTAAAATATTTGCACTTGGGTAGAGAACAATCAACAACATGAAAGCGTATTTTATCGAGGCATTTAATATCAGCCTTTTCAGCTGCGGCTCTGCCTTGCCGTTGCTAAGGTTTGTTTTGGCAACGCGTGATGTCAGCAATCATTGCCATGGGGAAGGATAGAATGTTTTGATCGAATGGCCAATCAAGACGCGGGAAAAGGTTTTCCGACCACCTCTTCGACGTTTTATCAAAGTCTTTGTCAGTTTTCTGTGTATCTAATGATGTAGGATGAAAGCGCAATTCAACCACATGCTATTTCCCCTCTCAGTCGCTAATACGCAAAGGGCGCTGTGCGTCACACTGTGCAGAAATTCCTTCGTCCCGGAGCTGGAGGAATCTCTGGTGATGAGAGTGATGACCACAACCTTTTCATACAACCACGGAGCAGCTCTATGCTGTGTGAGCATTTCAAAAGATATTTTGACTTGGTCCTCACGCTAGACACACGCTTGAATTTCAGACGTTTTAAAACCTAACTTTTGACAAACTGTCACTCCTTATACCGTATATGGAGAAATGTAGTGCCCTTATGGCTATTGTTCGACAGGGGTTGGGAAGAAAAAGTTATCTTTTTCCAATTGAAAAGTCAGTCGACATTTTGTATCTTTTATCTCTCTGGTCGGGAATGCCTTTCTTTTTTTACGCACGGTTAGAATGGTCATTTAAATGACTGCTGCCAGTTTGTTTTCCTTCGCAAGAGTTAACAGTGTGCAAGAGCTGTATTATTCGGCGGTGTTCACCTTACGTGTGCCTGTTGTTTTTACGCTTCAGACTTTTAAAAACATTGCGCCCTCCCCAGAATTGGCCAGTCTGGCCAGTGTTGTTGATGAGAGGGGACATGTCCAACGTCCCCTCCGACATAGGCTACATGGGGAATTCTGTGGGTCATTTCCATGATATAGCCGGGGCAGAGGACGAAGTCTGCAAAGTGGAAACAGTTTCCCTGTCCTGAAACCATGGACATGTTTGAGCTTTGTACAGTCAACCTGCAGCTCTCTCCCCCACTCTTCGTAGTTTAATTTAAGACACGAATAGCACACGATAGACACATTTTTAAATCCCACACGTCTTGAAACGGTATTATTTGGTGACAATGCAGACTGATTACGGTGTACTCAGATGTCAGTTTAAAATATTTGCACTTGGGTAGAGAACAATCAACAACATGAAAGCGTATTTTATCGAGGCATTTAATATCAGCCTTTTCAGCTGCGGCTCTGCCTTGCCGTTGCTAAGGTTTGTTTTGGCAACGCGTGATGTCAGCAATCATTGCCATGGGGAAGGATAGAATGTTTTGATCGAATGGCCAATCAAGACGCGGGAAAAGGTTTTCCGACCACCTCTTCGACGTTTTATCAAAGTCTTTGTCAGTTTTCTGTGTATCTAATGATGTAGGATGAAAGCGCAATTCAACCACATGCTATTTCCCCTCTCAGTCGCTAATACGCAAAGGGCGCTGTGCGTCACACTGTGCAGAAATTCCTTCGTCCCGGAGCTGGAGGAATCTCTGGTGATGAGAGTGATGACCACAACCTTTTCATACAACCACGGAGCAGCTCTATGCTGTGTGAGCATTTCAAAAGATATTTTGACTTGGTCCTCACGCTAGACACACGCTTGAATTTCAGACGTTTTAAAACCTAACTTTTGACAAACTGTCACTCCTTATACCGTATATGGAGAAATGTAGTGCCCTTATGGCTATTGTTCGACAGGGGTTGGGAAGAAAAAGTTATCTTTTTCCAATTGAAAAGTCAGTCGACATTTTGTATCTTTTATCTCTCTGGTCGGGAATGCCTTTCTTTTTTTACGCACGGTTAGAATGGTCATTTAAATGACTGCTGCCAGTTTGTTTTCCTTCGCAAGAGTTAACAGTGTGCAAGAGCTGTATTATTCGGCGGTGTTCACCTTACGTGTGCCTGTTGTTTTTACGCTTCAGACTTTTAAAAACATTGCGCCCTCCCCAGAATTGGCCAGTCTGGCCAGTGTTGTTGATGAGAGGGGACATGTCCAACGTCCCCTCCGACATAGGCTACATGGGGAATTCTGTGGGTCATTTCCATGATATAGCCGGGGCAGAGGACGAAGTCTGCAAAGTGGAAACAGTTTCCCTGTCCTGAAACCATGGACATGTTTGAGCTTTGTACAGTCAACCTGCAGCTCTCTCCCCCACTCTTCGTAGTTTACTTTAAGACAGGAATAGCACACGATAGACACATTTTTAAATCCCACACGTCTTGAAACGGTATTATTTGGTGACAATGCAGACTGATTACGGTGTACTCAGATGTCAGTTTAAAATATTTGCACTTGGGTAGAGAACAATCAACAACATGAAAGCGTATTTTATCGAGGCATTTAATATCAGCCTTTTCAGCTGCGGCTCTGCCTTGCCGTTGCTAAGGTTTGTTTTGGCAACGCGTGATGTCAGCAATCATTGCCATGGGGAAGGATAGAATGTTTTGATCGAATGGCCAATCAAGACGCGGGAAAAGGTTTTCCGACCACCTCTTCGACGTTTTATCAAAGTCTTTGTCAGTTTTCTGTGTATCTAATGATGTAGGATGAAAGCGCAATTCAACCACATGCTATTTCCCCTCTCAGTCGCTAATACGCAAAGGGCGCTGTGCGTCACACTGTGCAGAAATTCCTTCGTCCCGGAGCTGGAGGAATCTCTGGTGATGAGAGTGATGACCACAACCTTTTCATACAACCACGGAGCAGCTCTATGCTGTGTGAGCATTTCAAAAGATATTTTGACTTGGTCCTCACGCTAGACACACGCTTGAATTTCAGACGTTTTAAAACCTAACTTTTGACAAACTGTCACTCCTTATACCGTATATGGAGAAATGTAGTGCCCTTATGGCTATTGTTCGACAGGGGTTGGGAAGAAAAAGTTATCTTTTTCCAATTGAAAAGTCAGTCGACATTTTGTATCTTTTATCTCTCTGGTCGGGAATGCCTTTCTTTTTTTACGCACGGTTAGAACGGTCATTTAAATGACTGCTGCCAGTTTGTTTTCCTTCGCAAGAGTTAACAGTGTGCAAGAGCTGTATTATTCGGCGGTGTTCACCTTACGTGTGCCTGTTGTTTTTACGCTTCAGACTTTTAAAAACATTGCGCCCTCCCCAGAATTGGCCAGTCTGGCCAGTGTTGTTGATGAGAGGGGACATGTCCAACGTCCCCTCCGACATAGGCTACATGGGGAATTCTGTGGGTCATTTCCATGATATAGCCGGGGCAGAGGACGAAGTCTGCAAAGTGGAAACAGTTTCCCTGTCCTGAAACCATGGACATGTTTGAGCTTTGTACAGTCAACCTGCAGCTCTCTCCCCCACTCTTCGTAGTTTAGTTTAAGACAGGAATAGCACACGATAGACACATTTTTAAATCCCACACGTCTTGAAACGGTATTATTTGGTGACAATGCAGACTGATTACGGTGTCCAACGTCCCCTCCGACATAGGCTACATGGGGAATTCTGTGGGTCATTTCCATGATATAGCCGGGGCAGTGGCGGTTTTATAGTGTTTTACGCCCCGGGCGAGACCACTTCTCAGCACCCCCCCCCCCCCCCCCCAAACAAATACACCAAACATTAAAGTAAAAAAAAATACATTCTTTGAAATGTTTAATAAATAAATACCACAACCATTATTAAACAAAGATTTGTGCAATGACTGCAGACGGCTCTACATTCAGAATTAAAAGACAAAATATATAGGAATTCTACTGAAATGTTTTGAACTTAGTACAAAAAACTGCATATATAAATTAGGTTTATGTAGGCCTACGTGTAAATCACTGGTACATTTAAAATTCACTCTATTTTACATTTATAAAGGTTTCATATGGGAAAACAAAAACATTGTGTACACTACAGAGTTTGAAATAAATAGAGGGAAAATCTACGTAACAGTAAGATTGTTTCTTTTCATATTAGTTTCACCAGCAGATGTTGCCCTTGGCCTATGAACCTGCAAACCGACGAGAACTATGTACTTGTGACTGAGGGCAACCGCAGTATAGCTAGATAGCAACCTAAGGAAGAAAGTGCTAGTCTTATCCGAACGTTAACTGAAAACAGTCGAGTGACCATGATGAATTGCTTTCAAATATCCATATCCATATATATCCACAACCTAAACTAGCTAGCCAGCATCAATCATTTACAACTTTAATCATTTGCAACACTTGTTAACACAGTCTGAACATTGCTAGTAGCCTGGGAGCTTACGTTACAAAGTTTGTTGACGGTAAGGAGCAAGGGCTACAAAATGAACTTTTTATTATTATGATTTATTTATTTAAAACACTGTCTTATCTGCAAGCGTGGGCTTCATCTCGTGTCCAAACATTTGTCTGCCAAACTTAAACTAAGACTGAGCAATAATCGACCAGACCACTGAAAGGTGGGGGAGGGGGGCACCAGGAGGAGAATGGAGAAGGAGAGGAGCAAATTGACCTATGTGTTGCTTTTGTATTGCTTAAAATAAATATTAACATGCTTTGCACATTTTTAAAATATCCTTACTAGCACGTACCTAGCCTATTGTGATGATTTTTTCACGAGCCAATTTTTTTGGTGGTGCCCCCACAAGCACTTGGTGCCCTACGCACTCTGCGTTATGTGCGTGTGCGGAGCTATGGCACTGCCGCCGAGACAGAGAGACACGCTGCTTCTGTGCATGCCACCTTCTCAGCAAGCAAGGGCGCCTGCAGTTCGCCATTGTGCCTATTGCAGCATTACAGGGGCCGCCAATGTGCTGATTGCAGCGATATGACAAACGGAGCTTTTTATTTTATTTTTTCCCCAAGCGCTCGTGGCGCCCCCCACGAAATGGCGCCCCGGGCGGCTGCCCAGTTCGCCCGTGCCTAAAACCGCTACTGTAAGGTATACGGTTGTAGTATCATTGGTAGTGAATCTGAACGTGCATACTATAGTGCTGTGCATGGACCTGCTGTGCTGCATTAGTTTTGTCTTTTCCAGAGAGTGATGGCGCTAGAACTGGAGACTTGAGAGGAACATTATTGGACATCGTGCCATAATCAGAGAAAAACATGGTAGTAACATAACTATGTGTGCAGCTATAAGTCAAAATGCTGTTGTTCATCATTCACCTTCTCTGCCTTGTGCTGGAAGGTCTATGACCATCATCCCCATCAATGTATGGCCCTTGTACAGGCAAGGGAGGATTGCATGCAGGGATATTCTAGTGAAGGACAGAAAAGTCACCCCACCTAGCTTTGAACCTGGGTCTCCAGGGTACCAAACATGCACTTTGACCACAACGCCAAAAAAGCCAGGCTTGTTAGTATGACAGTCAGAGCACACACAACCCTAGTGATGGCACGCCACCACAGACATTGACCAGGCATCATGTCAGGCCTTGATATTCACTCCAGGAGATATTTTTGTCAGTGCTTCTAACTATAACACATTGCATTCAGGGTGACAACAAGATGTAGACCGTTTTTTTTTCCTCGCAGTGAATTACTGTATGTTTCTGTCTTGGAAAAAACACTTTGTGTTTGTATTTATGCGTGTAAATGAACATCCATACTTTGAATCGCTTTGTGTTGAGTTGGATCCCTGTGTATAACCTCAAACTGACACCTTGTGCACAGAGAAACCAAAAGTCAGGTGTGTTTTTCATTGATACCATTAGTGTGTAGTTGCCACTTTGTGTGCTCATTAATGTGGTGGTTTGCAAGGTATCTACAATGTTTTGCTAATTTGGTGAAAGGTTTTTTATTTGTGTGTAGAGTTTTGCAAAAATAGCCAATAGGTACAAAAGCTGTGCTTAATCGATCAGAAAAAACTGTAATTGGCATCTGCAGTATCAATTGATAATTTCACTGTAATTAGTAGCCTAGCCTATCTTTAACAGTCAGACGTCAAAGGCTACAATGAGTGTGTGTGTGTGTGTGTGTGTGTGTGTGTGTGTGTGTGTGTGTGTGTGTGTGAGTGAGAGAGAGGTGTGCTGAATCAGAAAAAAGGCTCTATAAATAGTCCAACTCATCCGACAATCACCGACAACAATTGAATTAACCACTTAGGTAATAAAACACTCAACCACTGGGAAATAAACGTAATCAAAAAAGGCCAATACAAAATGGTGACATCTAGTGGTCAGATAACAAAATAACAAATAAAATTCACAGGATCTGTGATAGATATATAGATAGAGTGGTGGGTGCATAGGTCTGCCTTAAATTTCTGTTTGCCGATTGGTTCCTTCAAAATTTAGTCAGGGAAACTAGGAGAGCTCTGGGATGTAGTACTGTAGTGAAGTACAATATTGAGCAGAGGCACTGTGGTATAAGGTGACACTATAGCTTGGCTAAACAGCTATTGCCCTGCCTATGCCTTTGTGAAAAACAAACCCAGCATTGTTCTGTGGGAATATGTTTGTGACATCAGTGCATACTTGTGCTGTCAGTGTCAGGGACAGCTTTGAATGCCTTTATTGTCTTTATTGTTAGGCCTGGTTGAGTATGTGCCTGCTGTGTTTTTACAAGTTATACAATACTGCCACCATGAGGTAGCCTATCATTATTCCAAAAGCTCGGATAACTGACTTGACAACTATAATCCAGACTGTCCTGCACATGTAAAATTCACTAAGTGATCATAATTTGATATTAATTTGCTTATTTAACAAAATTATTAATTTATCTTGCTGATTAATTTACCTTGGCAATTAAAAGTACAAAACACCTGTAAACACATCAGCAAATCTTTACCTTTACAATCAAACTGAATTAGATTTAATTTGTATAATTAATTGTGCATCAGAACAAATATTATCAGCCAAACACAGGCCTCAAGAGTTGAATCTTGTATTTAAATAAGTCATATTTTATCAAGAAACTGTAACAAATGTTGCATATATTTTATAGGAAAACACAAAATAACAAAAATGTAGTCCTAGTTCTAAGTAGTACAGTAGCAATTGTACAATAAAATAACAAAAGGAAGGATAATAAGAAAGAGGTTGATATCTTAAACAGAAACACCACATGATGGCAGTGCAGACCATGACAAAATAGCAGGTTTTCAGCATTCATATGGATAAACTGTTGGTTAAAATCTTTGGACCAATTTCTCTTGTAATGAGGTAGGAGTGTGTTTCCACACACAATTGTTAAAAAATGTTGATAGCTTTTTTGCCCAAAGTTGACAACCACAATACACCTTTGTGATGAGTGATGCTAACAAATTAGCTGTCATCAGAGTCCTTCTTAGCCTCTAAGCCAGCTTAGCTCTGGTGTTCTGCAGCAATACCCCCCCCCCCTAACCCTAACCCCCCCCCCAAGGATTCACCTGACAGCTTCTGGCGGACACTGGCGGGTAAAAAGATTAATTGTAACATAACAGTGTGTGAGTGAGAGCAGGAGAGAGAGAGAGAGAGAGAGAGAGATATTGAAATGGAAATGAAGTGAAGACAGAGAGACAAAGACAGACACAGAGAGAGCGGGAGAGTCATAACCAGCAAATCAGACTGACAGTGACCTGCCATGCCATGCACTGAGAGAGAGGCAGCGAGAGAGAGAGACAGGTTTAAATTTAGATGCTATAAGAAAGGGTCAGTGGCAGGAGCCATGCTTCCATGGTGACCGTGGAATATGACTAATCCAACAGGTGACATTCACGCTTGTCTGATGCCCAACTCGCCACCTCCCGCCACACTGCCAGCTCAGATAGTGAGTCATCTGCTCGACGCTGCCACTCAACTTTATTCATGCTGCAATAACAGTCAGTTCTCTTAATTATATTAGTAATTATTCTGGTATGTTATAAGGCATGGTAGTTGGTAACTATGGTAAAGCCATAATACAAAAAGTCACCCGGAGGCACTTGTCGAGGCATGTTACATCCAGTGACACAGGCACCTGTAAACATGGTTCAATGCAATATAAATGAGGTCACATCAGGAGAATGCACTGGAATGGATTACGTGTAAGGAGCAAGAATGAGAGGGAGAGGGAGAGAGAAAGAGAGATGGAGAGAAAATGATAAAAAGAAAGATGGAAAAAGAGAGAGAGAGAGAGAAAGAGTCAGACAGAAAGAGAAATGGAGATGGAGAGTGAGTGAAATAGAGGGAGGAGAGAGAAATCCCATCCCATTATGCCCTCTCTGAAATAGAGGTGTCGGTGGCTGCTCATCCATCGGGGCGTTTTGATGAGTGGCTTTGTCATCGGAGTGGTCAGGGTTGACCGAACACTATTGGGGACGCACAGAGATCGGAATAGAGCGTCTAGACCTTCCATGACCTAGCATGCTGCCCTCCCCACAGACAGAAGATTGGCAGATTTGGCAGCCAGCAGCCCGACAGCATATGATGTTGTGTAAAAATGATTAAAGAGAAGGTTATCTATCTACATTTTGCCCAGTCAAGTGGAAAAAATGGAAATATAATGAAAAGCCTGGAAAACATATTCAGAATATGATTATCATAGTTTCTTAATAAACATGGTTATTTTAAAAGTTTGATGACGTGCTCAGGAAATATTTGGAATGATTATAGTCTTGTTGCACTTGTATAATTGAGAGCTCAAAGTAGTACATTTTGTGGTTATCAATATTCATGATAAAGATGACTGTCAATTTTAGCACAGGGATGGTGATTATTAAAGAAGTGCTGTAAGAATGTTGGCTGTGAGACATGCTACATCATCTGTATGAAAATCACTTGATAAATAAAGCTTATTTTATTATGGTAATCACAACCTTCTGTTCTCTCCAATGTTGCATGTGATGTGTTTGTATCCTCTTAACTGTCTTTCAGTATTTTAACTGTCAGCTGCATGTCTTATTCAAATTCCACCTGGTCAAACAATAGGTCTATATTTCTGGGTACACAGTTACAGCATATACGTAAATCCCACATTTATAAAATCACCATGGTAACTATGAAAAAAGAAGCTAGGCTACTGCAATTAACCTGATGAGACAAAAAGACTTGTGTTCTCTCCTTTAAGTATAAGGTGAAAGGAGCTTCCTGATGATCGATCTCAGTGCAGCAGGCATCATGATAAGAGCTCGCCAGTTGAGGCTAAATAACACGCTGCACAATGTCTGTAATTACAGGCGTGGAGCTCCAGGCAGCTTGTCATAATTACAGTTTCATTATAATCCATTCACACTAAGAGACCCATACGACAGCTGCCATACGCAAACTGCATTTGATGAAATATTCATATATATTTGTATCGCATTTCTCAAATCATGAAAACATTAAAAACCAAAAAAAAAAAAACAAAAAAACAAAAGTAGATAGTAATTATGAGCAGAGCATAATCATGCTATCAGTGGCCCTTCATCAAACTATATGCTGTGCTCCCTGTCATAGCAGATGTACAGTATGAATTTGGCATCAACTGAGTTATCATGCTTGGAGCTCTCTTTACTTGGCATTCACTGGCCCTCAGAATTCAACTGCAACTATGCGGATGACTTCACTTCATTGTCTCCTAAAATCGTGCTGTCATGAGTAATTTTTGTTTGCCTAAGGCAACATCTTTTCACTCGTCACCCAAAAAGTTTCCCGAGCTTCTGTACTGGTGTGTGTGTGTATGTGTGTGTGTGTGTGAGTGAGGGAACTAGAGGGAGATGTATCTCATCATCTACAGCCAGTGATGAAAAGATTAAATATGAGGGCCAGACAGTAGACTGGGGCTTCAGGCGGTGGTGTGAGGAATGAGAGATTGATGGCCATCAAGTGTTCCAAAGACTTAGTGCGACAGGTCGCCAATTTATTCCCCTGTTCCTCTGAAGGCATTTAGATTACAAAGTAAGAGAGAGGTCAAGATATTATTTCAGCTTTTGCACCATTCAAAACAAATTACTAGTGTTATTAAACACACACACACACACACACACACACACACACACACACACACACACACACACACACACACACACTGAGGTTTGTAAATCTTTGTTTTGATCTGTAAGGATCACCCCCGGTAGGTAGAGGCCAGATTAGGTTGTCTAAGGGAAATTACGAGCCATCCTTGTGCTCAGCCTGGCGTGATCCCATCCTACAGGTTCTGTTTTTGTCACCTTTAATCATCTCTGGAAGATGTGTAGTCATCTGTAGGGATGCAGACGGGGTCAGCATGTGCTGGCTGGTGGAAGAAAATCAAAACGATGTAAAAATGATTAAAGACAAGGTTATCTACATAAATGTAATAAAACCTTATATTTAATGTAGTAATCACATCTTTTCTTATGTCCAGTGTTATATGTAATATGTGTGTACTTTTGTATGAACTGTTCCTGTTTGTAAAATCATCTCTGAAGGTATGTAGTCATCTGCAAACATGCAGATGTATGCCTGCATGTACAAGTTGTTGAGAGGAAAGTACAAAATGGACTACAATAAAATGTATACCAAGATACACACTTCTTTGGTATACCAAACATTTAAATTGTGATATACAGTCTCGTGAAAGCCCACATTGTATGGGTTTTGGTATGCTAAAATGTTTTTTTCTTTATATGTCAAGAAGAGTTTAAAGGCACAATAAAGTCTGAACAATATTGTCTATACATTTCCTATACCAAGGAAAGACTTGTTGCTGATCACTGTGCCAATCTTAAGTGAATATAGACGTTGCTACAAGGTGAAATTAGGTGTCATAGTGGTGAAAATATAGACAATATTTTTGTGCACATACAGTATGCTGTAGAGCTGCCCTGAGGCACCACCCATGTAATGCCACACTCTGCTTAAACACACTTAATGATGTAAGCAGGATGCATTTTAGTCCTGCCATACTTGTACCAACCATGTAAAGTGCTGAAAAACTGCTAAATCACATAACTCCACAATACAGTGCAATTGACATCAGGAGTTTTCCGTATTTTTTTAGATACAGTTTTCTGGTATATTTCACATTACAAACCCAAATACAGTTTTCGCTGAGTCTTTAAGTGTATGTTTTTTTCCAACTGAGGACCTGGGGCCTATTTCACAAAACCAAGATAAGGGATTAAGACGGGTTTACTTGGTCATCCTAGATGACTTTAGCCTTGAAGTCGTTTCACAGAAGAAATCGCATATAAGTTACCATGGGGATTTATACCTTGCAGCTAGCCTGCTCCCGACCAGGCTAAGAACCAGGATTAGTTCATTCTTGCCCCTTATTGGCTCAATGAACTGTCACTCAGAGTTGTCAGACGCGGCCGGCCAGCCAGCAATGGTGTTAGCCAACTTTTAATGTTTGTATGAAACACTTTGAATAGGCTAAATAAAACATTTTCTCTGCTGTTTATTATATTTGTTTGTTTGCTTATTATTAGGCTTTTAATTTCTGAACCAATTGTAATCGAATAGTTTCTTTTATTTATTTCATTAATTGAATGAATACGCAAACCAACTTCACTTGTGTTCTCAATTAAGTCGGTGATCACAGCAATATATAATGACAGGCTGCACGTGCTTCACCTCATAACATTCCATGAGGACGCTCTGCTCCGCCGGGGTGAAGTACTGCGCACGCGTCTTCTCCATTTCATCGCGCATTCTGGGATCCATCCATGCCGTCTTTTATAGAATAACGTGAACGCGCTCTTAACAGGATTTGTTACACCTGGCTTGGCCTAGCCGCCTCAACTCATCCGTGCTCGGCGTTAGTGAAACGTATTCAGCGTGTTTACATAGACAAGGCTAGGTCAAGCCCCGTTTTCGTCACTTATCTTGGATGTGTTTAGTCAGGTTTTGTGAAATAGGCCCCAGGTCAACTGCCAAATATCTCCTAAAAACCTTTATGCTTACACAGTGGTTTTCCGCTGAAGTAAGATGTGCGTGGCATACAGACAGATTAAGAACTGTTAAAATCCATTATTATACAGCTCTTTAGAATGCTGACCATCGTGTAGCAGAAGCCATGAAGCAGCGATAAAATATTTAAAATATAACATTGTTAGAAGTTTCTAACTTTCTATTAGGATTTTTGGCAAGTAGTGGTATAATAAGCAGGATAAACGTTCAGCAAGGCAGTCATTCTCGTGGAATAAGCCCCTTCAGAGTGACTCAAGACCTCTCTGCTTTGCTTTGGGGTCCTGCATCACTCTGTTATTCCACGAGAATGACTGGCTTGCTGAACATTAACCTTATCTGTTTTGGGCCTTCTACTTTTAGACACCGGCACCATTTCTAACCAAGGTGCCACCTTTGTTTACAGTACAGGGGAGTGACATCAAAACATTCAGGGACAGTGTCTGTGAAGATTCTTGTTCATCCAGGTCATGGTAGTCAAAGGAGCTAAGTTGTAAGCATAGGATACACAGACAGAATGACGGAGAAGTAGGGAAAGGTTGAAAAGAGAGAGAAAGAGACAGACAGACAGACAGACAGACAGACAGAAGAGACCAGATAGCATTCAGTCGAATACCTGGCCAGTAAATGGGCATGTGTCACTCTGTGTGTGTGTGTGTGTGTGTGTGACCATCGTTAGCAGGGTTCTCTGTTTAGGGCTGCTTCCCCCAGACAGAGCAGCTACTGCTATTGTTATTGTTACTGCTACAATTACTGTTACTGCTAATGTAACTGTTGCTGATACTGTTACTGTAACTGTTACTGTTATTGCTCATGTTGCTGTTACTGTTGCTGCTATTGTTATTGTTACTGCTACTGTAACTGTTACTGTTACTGTTATTGCTCCTGCTACTGCTACTGTTGCTGCTACTATTACTAGTGGTGTTACTGTTACTCAGGATCAGGGCCATAGGGGAGAGCTGGTGGTGATAGAGGTCTGCTGTGTCAGGGATCAGTCCTAATCCCATTCTGTGTGTGGTTGTGATTGTAAACAACAAAGGCATAAAACACTGCTCTTAGTTTGTGAGTATAACTTCAGGCAAGAGGACAGAGGATGTGTGTCTGTATGTCAAGGTTATTTGTTTTTAATACTGTGCTTGCCTCAGTATTTGTATGGGGGTGTGTACATCTATGTACGCATCTTTGAATATGTGTGTGTGTGTGTGTGTGTGTGTGTGTGTGTGTGTGTGTGTATGTGTGTGTGTGTGTGTGCGTGTTTATGTAAGAGGGAGCGAGAGAAAGAAAGAAAGAGAGGGTAAGAGGGACAGATACATGGCATGAGAAAAAGACAAACCATGGTAAAATAAAGTTTTGTGATTGCTTAGGCTGCCACTGTGCCATGTAGTCCATGTGACAGTTATGGGGACAGACTGGCCCTTGCTGTGGTTCCAGTGGCAGGGGAGGAGATCTTCATTACTGCCATTCATCTTACTGACACTAATGCACCAATAAACAGTCCTGGAGCCAGAAGCCAAAGACACATTCACCATGTGACCCCCTCAACCAAAACACAAGACCCACACAGACGCAAGCTATTGTTTTACTTCTGTCTGTCTGTCTGTCTGTCTGTCTGTCTATTTAAGACACACACACCAAACACACACTCACACACACACACACACACACACACACACACACACACACACACACACACACACACACACACACACACACACACACACACACACACACACACTTCCCTATGATGTTCTCATATCCTGCAGCAGTGTGTTATTTGTCTGTATTTTCTCTTCTTGAGAGCTACAGGCATCTATTTAATGGCCACGTTTGTTAGTCCTGCTGTTCAGAGCACCATCAACTGGGACATGAGCAAGGACATCACAGCTGTTTCTGCCAGATATCTACAGGAGCAGGATATTAACTATGCCACACACACACACACACACACACACACACACACACACATAGACAAAAAGAGGGAAACACAGAAACACCTGGACAAACATGTCTCCTGGGAATATGACCAAAGATGGTAGATATTCCAAGATACTTCATGGTAGTTCATGTCTATGGGAGCAAAGTGGGGATTGGTTCTGGGTTGGCATTTTCCTTAAATAGCCAGGGGGATACCGTGTCCTAAATGTAAATCCATTGCTCAGAATAATAAGGCTTTTAAATATACTGTGAAATTCTAGGGTTCTGCCATAGACCTCAATGTTACCGAGCGTGCCTCTGAACTGTATAAAGAGGGATTACTTGCCACCCTTTTTTGTAATCATGGTTCCAGGAAATGGCTCATCATTTGGCATATCTACCATCTTTGATAGGCCCTCATTGAACAGCTTTTCAGCACCATGGACAGTTGCCACATAGGCTAATCGTCCTCTCAATGATTGAGATGGGCAAGGTTAGGAGAGGTTTGTTTCTGTATATCACCATTATGGATTGGTGTAGTAGTGTAGTGGACTGCCCGAGGAGCACAAATTGCAAGTATGCAAAGTGGTTATAAAAGTACATTAGATATAGTAAACATAATTACCTCAGTCAAGGTTACCTTTGTCAGATTCAAATCACTACTCATTGTTTATGACAGTAATATATAGCCACACTTGACAAATATTTATAGTGAAATGCATTTTATGAATCTGATTTATAATGTTTCAGCAAAACTGAGCTTGGAGCTGTGGTTGCTGTCAAGTGTATTGATGTTGTATTTATTGATGCCTTGACATGAATTATATTTAATTGTCTGTGTAGTCCACCGGTAAAGACCAAAACATTCAGTGTTACCTGTCAGAGATGATGATGTACTAGAGTTTTCATTTGTTGCTTGTTTATATGCTTTAGGGAGCCTGTGGATTTCTGTTGAGACAAGCAGTTCCCCAGAGCAGGCACCACGCCTTTATGAAATCTCAACACTTAATGCTGATGCATTAAACACACCCACCCGCACACACACGCACACGTGCAAACACACACACACACACACACACCCACAAACACACACACACACACACACACATGGTTAGAGAGGGAGAGGAAATGGGAATGGAAGTTAAAGGTGTGTGTGTGTATGTGTGTGTGTGTGTCTGTCTGTTTGTGTGTGTGTGTGTGTGTGTGTGTGTGTGTGTGCATGCATGTGCGTGCCTGTGTGTATGCACACGCCTGTGTGTGTGTGTGTGGTTCTCATGCTTGATGTGTCAGCCAGCTGTTAACAGCCATAAGTCAGTGCAGCATGGGGAGAAGCACAAGGGAGGGATGCTGCTTTTTGTTGTTGTTAGCCAGCTGCTATCCCACAGCACCCACCATTTAGCTTCTGTTTGCTACAACTGCCAGATGAACATAAAGAGAGACCACACATGAACAAGTTTTCAAAAACAAAATGCTTTTATTTAAACATGGGAAATAAGAAAATGCAATGCCATTAGTCAGGATAAGTGTGGTAAGAACTAAAAGTGTATGTGAGATATGAAAGAGCAAGGTGTAGTGCAAGGTAAAGCAAAAATCCTGAGTGTGCCAGAACACAGAGAACAATAGCAGCACAAGCAGGTAGGTTTTTATGCACCAGACAGGCCAATAAGGGCCAACTAGCATCACCTGCACACAAGCTCCATCTATAGAGCAATCAGCAGAGCAGAGATACATACAGAACTGGTTTTTATGCACCAGACAGGCCAATTAGGCCAACTAGCATCACCTGCACACAAGCTCCATCTATAGAGCAATCAGCAGAGCAGAGATACATACAGAACACAGGCACACAAGCAGGGTTGTGATATAGTTAAAACGTAGTCTCAGAGAAATTTGTCTCTTCATGAAGTAAAGGTCTATATAAAAATATATACAATTTAGAGCACTAAAAACTTAGCTAACACAAGACGTCGCTACAAAGTTGCTATTTGGTCATGTAACGTAACAGGCACTTATATGTGATGTTGCAGCAATGTTACTGGAAGGATGTTGCCATTTGGTAGCCTCAGTGACGTTTCTGCCACGTCTCAGTATGGTAACCTTTCAATGTTGCTATTTGATTTTAGAAAACATGTTGCCGCGACGTTGCCACATGGTTACTGTGCGACATTGCCATTAGGTACCAGGAAAGACACTGCCACAACATCCTTTACTGCTCACCTCAAAGTCGCCAGTGGCTATTTTGGTTGCTAAGACATTGTAGTTATGAACCTGTAAAAGGCTGTTGCTCCAACGTCGCTAGTATGTCTTTCATTTCCACAAGTTCGACAGGATGTCGAGGTTACGGACCAGCAAGGTCGGAAAGTTAAGTGGCAGTTACGTATTGTCATTATTCACTGCCTAATTCAGCTAAATGTAGTAATGTCATTATATTACTAAAAGGCAAAGATCCATCTCATGGGCCACCACCACAAAAAAACAAGGATATAGGAACAACAGCAGAAAAAAAGTCTTTGTCAGGTGCTCTATGCTTTTTTATCATGTTATAAACTGTCTGGCTGGAGAGGTGATTGTGTGGCGTGCTGTTGTTTACTGTGGAAAGAGGAGATGCCTCACAGCCTTTAGCAGCAGACAGCCATCTCCTCCTCCACAGGAGGGTTGAGAAAAGTTTTTAAAGTGTTTGTGTGCGTTTGTGCTTATGCATATGTGTGCATGCACCCTGCGGTGCAGTCAAATATATAGTTTTACATTAAAAAAAATCATTTGTTGTGAAATGGAGATTGTTTTTAGGCACCATAACTCTTTTGCACTGTCTCTGATCAGTTACATACAGTTACATAAGCAAAACAATGCAATGCATTTTTTTTTACTTTGTCAAGTTCTTGTAGCTGGTAGGTTTTTT
Source organism: Setipinna tenuifilis (assembly GCA_030347295.1). NCBI lineage: Eukaryota > Metazoa > Chordata > Actinopteri > Clupeiformes > Engraulidae > Setipinna > Setipinna tenuifilis. The sequence continues at coordinate 5,144,464 of CM059282.1, read as the reverse complement.
GATGTAGCTTTGGTGTGGCCTTTCCGTTTTCCTATTAGAGAATTAATGTTATTACTGCACACCTAAGGCTTACCACACTGCTGTTTGATGGCACAGTTTAGTTACTGCCTCCCCTATAGCAAAACATACAGTAATCAGGTCTGTGTGTGTGTGTGTGTGTGTGGGGGGGGGGGGGGGGGTGTATTTTAATGCTCAAAACACACTGTGCTTTTACGTTCCTACATGAGACCTTAGATTAGATCCACTGAGGATTCTGGAGGCAACACCCAAAAGGCCTTTTCATACTATGCCCCAAAGCCCATACATAAAGGACATAGATGAATTATACTAAATTTGTATACATTTTATCTGAAACTTGCAAGCAAAATATATGACAGTAAACCACATACGAGATACTTAGTACATTTCCACAAAGCAAACTAATGTCTTTTGTATTACTCATATAAAACATGAAATATGTAAAAGTGGGAATGATCATGAGGAATCTCATATATGAGGCAGTGAATATTCTTGTGAAGCTTTGCTATTTCTTTTTCATATTGGAGAGATGGAATGCCCAACCCCAACACATCAGAGAGGCAGAATCCGTTGCCACCTTTAAATGACAACTGAAGACTTGCCTGTACAACTTCGCCTACATGTAACTGCTCTGCTTTCCCCTACCAACCCCAACAGAGGGACTCCCATTCTCAAACACTCAGAGACTTTCCCTCTACCAGCCCAGCAGTTGAGCTCCCCTGGGAACCATGGGGGGACATTAGTGGAGCTGTCCAAAGCTAGACTGTAAACAGCCACCACTGGACTATAACAAAGCTTGCCATGTTTATCTGTGTCCTGTATTCCTTTGCCAAGCTGTTGAAGCACATTGAGCTACAGCCCTTGTATCAAATGTGCTATACAAGTAAAGATGTTCATTATTATTATTATTAATGTTCTTCTGGCTTTTAAACAACTGGTCAATCTATGGTTAAGGTTTAAACATCATGCCACATCAAGGACAAAAGCCTGCTGGCTAACAGTGACACATTTAGAGAATTTTCTACTAATGTGCACTGCCTTTATAAATAAATGAATTAAATGAAATGAACAGCATGTCATATTAAATGTATGAATGCAGGTCTCAGTGTAAAGCATGATTTTATTCTCCTCCCCCTGTCTTGGGCAACTCTCCACCAACTTATACTTCACACAATGTGTATATGCTGCTGGACACCTTCATTTCCTTTGGGATAAATAAAGTATCTCTACTCTACTACTCTACATACTGAGCAGATTTTCTAGGATTTGAAAGGAAGTGAAATGGAGGGCAAAGGCTTATGCAAGAAAATAGAGGAAGCCTACAGGGTTCAAATATTACATGCTTGACATCTTAATTGCAGGATTTTTTTCATCCCATTGAACAGCATTTCTAGCATCCAACCACCGGGATGATTAATGTGTAATTCATGTATTTGACATAATACATCCCCTGTAATTGTGTTAGCATATTGGGCCCATTGCAGATGCTTGCACCTATAAGATTGTACAACAAAAACCCTATAGGGAGCAAAATATATCAAAAGAAGTATACAGAGATGGTAGCAGTACTATATAATACCATAGAGGATACCATAGAGGTATTTTAAAACTATTATACATACTATAGAGATCTTACAGGATTACTATAGGACCTTTTTCGTTTACTATAGTATTTAGTATAATTTCACTATAGTATTTACTGCAGCCCAGGAATTAAACCCCAGCCCATCCCTGGTAAAGAGTTAAACATTTAGTAGGACTAACGTCTGTTCTTCTGTGTATGCAAGTCAGGAATTTCTCTGGAGAGGGGCGAGACTCCATTATGTTGTGTGTAGATGTATGTAGATGTATATGCATATCTATAAGTGATTATCTTATGATTATTCTATGTTTGTGTGTATACTATATGTGCTTTGCCAACACCATTGATAATGACCATGCCAACAAAGCCAATTGAATTACATTGAATTGAATTTAAATTAATTAAATTGAATTGACTCCAGTTGTGAGGCTGAGAGGGTCATCAGTGGTTGGAACCTCCAGCAGTTGGGCTAAAGCCTAGTTTATACTAACTTCATGGTAATGCAGCCTAGACAGAGGTGTTCCAGCCCTCCACTTCCTGATATAAAATATCACAAAACAACAGCACCAGCAGAAGGGTTAAAACTGCAGTTGGGACCATATTTAAAAAAAAAAAAAAACATATTTGCTGGAACTGACAATTTTCTGACAGTAGTACAAGAAATCGGCAGCTAGGAAACAAATATGATGCCTTTTGGTACCACCTACAGCCCATGGTCAGATTTGCGAAAATTACCACATTCATGGTGATTGTGAACTGTTGCTGTCAGAGCAACAGGGGAGTGGTAGCCCCTGTCAGTCAAAGCTAGTTGCTGTGGACATGATGCTGACTGTAATGTGCACTGGCACATCTCTAAAAGGGGAAGAGGGGAAGGGGAGGGTCATTTTGATGTGTGTGTGGGGGGAGTGCTGGATGTTGTGTCTTTTTTGATTTTTCAGGTTAAGGTCCTTCAATTTCGAAGACCTGCCAACGGCAGATTTAACAGGCTACAGTTCGAAACTATGGCAAGCACACTAAAAACCAGAGCAAAGCAAATTATTGGGCGTTGTCAAAACCTTATGTGAAAAGATATTTGGCTCAGTGGACAGAACACTGTAATCCATAAACTGAGAATTTGGCAAAAAAAACTTCTCTGGAAAAGCCATTTTGATCAGCAGAGTACCCCGCAGCCTATAAACTGAAAATTAACAGAAATTTCTCTGAGAAGACATTTGGATCAATGGATGGTGAGTTGTTGTTTTTTATTTTGTTCAGATGAGGTCACCACAACCACAGCCTAGACATTTTAAGCATGAGAACAAAGGACATCCCTCTAGAGAGCTATGTACCCAGCGTGAAATTGGATGTTCGTGATCAAGAAGGTGTTTGCTTCATATTTACCTTCAGACCTGTGTTCGTGTGGCGGCAGGAGAAAGCACTTGTGTTTAAGTATGTGTGTGTGCTTGTGTGTGTTATGTGTGTGTGTTTGTGTGTATGTGTGTGTTGAGCAGAGGGTTGTTGGGGGATTGCCTTGAGAGTGTGTGGTCTCCAGGGAACCAACCCTTAATGTGTTTCTCGCTTTGAAGCCGACACCCGCAAATGAAATATTAATCTGAGATGGCCCCCATCATAATAACACATTACACGTGAGCCTCCAGGGGCCTTGACTGTTGCCAGGAGCAACAGGCTGTTTGTATCCACCAGAGGTACATGGCGATACACGGAGATCAACCACGGTGCTTAAACTTGAGTTGGGTATTACAGAGATTTTATCTTGCCGCTGGGATTGGTCGGCTCACATGGCGTGGCAGGAAAGAATCCAAGTGCAGCTCATGCTGTATCCATTGCAGTGGGATCAGTGGGAGCTCAGCTCCCAGATCATAAACATGCACAATAATTATGACCATTAAGTTTATGATGGGTGGGTAATGGTGGGTGTATGTGGACTGGCCTTGACACCATGGTTGCTCACACAATACATGCTATTTTGTTCTTCTACAAGTCTTGCCCTGTGGGTGAGATAGTGGTGGGAGGACTGTACAGGCTGTAGGACTGTAAGGAGCTGTTCGTGTCTTACCACCGCACACAATCTATAGTGCTGGCCAGAGAACTACTTAGAATCAGGGTGCAGGTGGTAGGTGTATGCAAGTAGGTAGACTATGATGAGACTGGAGGTTGATGAGCAACTGAACTCTATTGAAGGGTTTTAACAAAAAAAAAACAATGATACAGGTAGGTGTGTGTGTGGTCATTGGTCATTGTATACAGCCACGTGAGGATTGACTTTGATTTCTTTAAACACGTGTATCTTAATGTGTGTGTGTGTGTGTAAGGGTGCATGTGTAAGTTTGTGTGTGTGGGTTTTGGTGTGTGTGCGCGCACTGTACTAGTATCTGTATTCTATCTGTCTTGTCTTTACTGTCTTACAACAGTTGTGTGCAACACCAATTGTTCCCAGTGAAATGTTGTTTCATCTCACTATGTACTATGTATATGACTGAAAGGGCAATAAAACCTACTTGACTTCACTTAACTCTTTGGTATTATGTTTTTTGGTCTGTTTTTAGTTTTATCTATAAATCTATTTTATTCAATATCCTTTCCACACAATTAAGAATAAAATATGTTATATAGCCATGCAATCTTTACCTCAAAGGAAGAAATATTTGCATTACTAAATATTTGAATGTGACGCAATAGCAAGCCAATGTGTTTTTGCTTCCCGCTTAAAGACTTCTGCTTTTTGCACACAATGGTTTGATGAAGGTGGCTTGAGCTTGCTTTTGACATCAGCAAAAAATAATCAGCGGCGATGCGATTTAGTTTCTGGGTGATCCTTGCCTGCAGTCCCTGAGGTGGTGCGCATTCTCGGCAGTCAGTGTGCGTGTGTGTGTGTGTGTGTGTGTGTGTGTGTGTGTGTGTGTGAGTGTGTGTGTGTGTGTGTGTAAACCCGTGTAACTAAGCTGGTGTTGATCCTGGGCTGTGCTTGTGTGTGTAAGTGAGCTCGTGTGTGTCCCCAGGAGGCTGAGGGGAAGTGAGGCTGCTATCCTCTCTGCTTACTGCTCAGCACCATAAAAAACACCACAGGGGAGACAACATGTATATATGAACCAGGACCAGAGGCACTATCCGTTTGCTGAACAACACCAGCACGATGCCACATGGCTCTCCTCTTTTCCTCCTGGTACCTGATACACTACAAAAATATTTTAAAAGAAGAAAATAGCTGTCCTGGTCTTGTGTTCGGTCTCACCTGTGAACATAAAAACATATGGAACAGACACACTTCAGTCAGATCATATCTGCAGGATAGATATTTTTTGTAGATCTGATAGCAGATAACAGCAACAGTGAACAAGGGCAGGTTGAAAAGGGCTGCCATCTTGCCATCATGTGTAACTCCTACCCTGCTGCTCTCTCCATGAGGCTGCCAGCCAAGGGGTGTTTTTCAGATTGACCATTTGTCCACTGTGTGTACAATGAAAAGAAGCAAATGGAAAAAGAGAATCATGTGTTTCTCTCTTCTTGACAGAGGCTTAGGGAAAAAAACATTCCACTTGTATGGCTGGTGAACAGCAACAACATGTTTGTCAATGTCTAAAAAAAATCACTTTAATTTTTGCTTTCTATCATTTCTGTAGCTGAAAGTGTGTAAATGAGCCAAACTCATGGGGTGACTGCCGGGCGACTGCCATCCACAATCAATTACGCACATTTATGGGTCTGCCTAATGACACCATCTCTGAGACAGGGGCTGACACTGCTGTTGTGATGATTAATTGGCGGCATTTATTTTTTATCCATTAGAAGGAGAAAATAATGTATTTGGGCTTCGACTTCGACTGATGAGTTTTGTGCAAGCGAGAAGTCCTCTTTCCTCACACATTCATTTGCACCTACTTGTTCTTCTGACGAGTACTCTTGCACTCACACTATTTCATATGCTCTCTCTCTCTCTCTCTCTCTCTCTCTCTCTCTCCCGCTCTCTCTTTTACTCTGTGGTGGAAAGACTTTGTGCCATCAGCCAAGTGATCCTTGTGAAATCTGGAATGGCTCATTAGTCATTCACCCCAAATCTCTCATGGTGCTACCCCCTGCACACACACACACACACACACACACACACACACACACACACACACACACATGCATACACACACACACACACACACACACACACACACACACACACACACACACATGCATACACATACACACATGCATACACACACACACTCATTGCCTCTCCCCTTCTCCTTCCTCCTTTGTGCCTCTCTGCCTTTATCTAAAAGGCTGGCAAAGCCCAATCGCTAATTAATCAGCTCAAACGGGGAGAAGGTGGGAGTCCATTCTCGTTCTCCACCACTGCACTGTGTCTGCACCTTGTACACACACAAGAGACACCTTGTGCCTATCCAAACCACCCTCCACCCTGTGTGTGTGTGTGCGTGTGTTAGAATATTTGGGGAGTTAGTAAGCAAGGCTTTAAGAATTCTTTCATAAGTGTGTGCGTGTGTCTGTGTTTCAGATTACTTTGGCTCATTACAAGAGCATACCTGCTGCAGGGAGAACATAGTCCACTCTCCCTTTCCACCACTGACACTGTGTTGTGTCTGCACCTTGTACACACACACACACACAGAACAGTAATTTCACTTGCTGCCTCCCGGCTGCCTACCTACGAAATTGCAATTGTTAATGCTAGGGTACGTCTAGATTTTAGGCTAGCATCATGCTCTTATGCACATATTCCTACTAACCCATATTACAGAGCAGTGTTTCTTAAATTTTTTTAGACCGAGGACCACCATTCCCCCCTTAAAAAAAACCTCAAGTATAACTGAGGCTAACAGGGCTATGTAAATGCGAGAATTGGTGCAGCATCGCAGCCAAAACTGTCACGGGGACGGATACAGGAACCAGAAAAACCAGACAGAACAGGAGTGGACCCAATTGCGTTAACGTAGCCCCAGAGGCCATTTATTGACAACACAGACAGGGTAACAAGGACAGGGGCTGGAGGCACAGGGCTGGGCACACAGGAACACAGACAGGGTAACAGGAGACAGAGCTGGGGACAGGAACACAGTCAGGGTGCAGGGCAGACAGGACTGGAACAGAAGCGGCCGGTGTCGGCCGCCAGGTTAGGATCAGGGCTGGGCAGACAGGAACAGCGTCAGGGTGGACAGGACTGGAACAGGAGCGGCCGGTGTCGGCCGCCAGGTCAGGATCAGTCAGGAACAGAGCAGACAGGGGTAACAGGAGACAGAGCTGGGGACAGGAACACAGTCAGGGTGCAGGGCAGACAGGACTGGAACAGAAGCGGCCGGTGTCGGCCGCCAGGTCAGGATCAGGGCTGGGCAGACAGGAACAGCGTCAGGGTGGACAGGACTGGAACAGGAGCGGCCGGTGTCGGCCGCCAGGTCAGGATCAGGGCTGGGCAGACAGGAACAGAGTCAGGGTGGACAGGACCGGAACAGGAGCGGCTGGTGTTGGCCGCCAGGTCAGGATCAGGGCAGACAGGAACACGGAACAGAGACAGGAAACAAAACTGGGCAGGCAGGCAGGACTCGTGACGCTGGGCTGAGCGGGGATTGAACCCGCAACTCCAGGGGTGGTAGTCCGCCGCTCTACCACCTGAGCCACTGGCAGATGAATCATCACCGGTGAACCGGATCGGTAGGCGAGGGCTGGAGATTGCAGCGTTGTCAGGGACAGTCCGAGTCGTAGCCATGCACACAGTCCAAAAACAGGAGACGGAACACACAGGAGACCAGACTGACAAAAACAGGACAGGCACAAGACACAGGCAAGACAGAATCCATGGAACGAAACACGATACTGGGAAACACTGGGACTAAAATCAAAAACTCAAAACAGGCAGGAAAACAGGAAAACAAGACCGACAGGACGAGACAGCGTCAGGAGCAGAGTGCCGTGAAAACATACCGTGAGTGGCAAACGAACCGACAAGGAGTGACAGAAACACCAGGGTTTAAATAGTGCAACAACTAAGGAGTTAACGAGGGTAAACGAGGAAGTGCAGGTGCTGGGAATAATCAAAGGAACAAGGAGACGAGGCAGACAGGTGAACTAAGTCAGGACAGATTAACATGTAACGAGGAAACAAGGCAGGTGGGTGGGGCAAATCAAGACAAGACAAGGAGACAGGATTCACAGGTGAAGGAGATTATTGTGGCAGTGCAGGGTGTAGGGAGAATAATTCAAACTAATAATGTGATTAGGGGAAAACAAAGGAAAAACGCAGCACTGCCAGAAAACCCCAATGGAACACCGTGACAAAAACTAGGCAATGGCATACATGTTGATATACATGGTGTTTACAGTAAACACACAGTGCATAGCATAGGCAGCTTAAGAAACATGAAAACTGCTCGCCTGACCACTTGGGATTTCCTGCAGACCGCCTGTGATCTGTGGACTGCATTTTGAGAAACACTGTTTATGTCTGTAATATTTGTGTTTGACTGCATGCCTGTCTGTGGGATGTCAGCAGCAATGTATAAGGTTACATCATTGGTACAGGGGGAGGCTACTCTAACAGATGTGTATACTGTCTTATGTTGATGACATCAAACTAAATATCTATGACAGCACTTTCTACAGTGTCAGGCTCTCATTTCTATGGAAATCTGAGAGAAGCAAAATCTTTATGCATAACTATCACTGGGGGAACAAATGACTTTCTCATTATTTTTTTATCAAAAGTCTAATGAATAAGTTATGCATTGTGTGGATGTTGCCTTTTTGAGTTTAGGAAGATTTCATTGTGCAATGAGCTGTCCTAGACTCCTTCACAGTTGGTAATTTCTCTCTGATCTAAAATCATAACGTATTATGGGTATTTCAGTTTAATTCAGTTTGGATGACTTTCAGCTGAAAAGACTAGTGACATGATTGATCATACTATGAAGAGTGTGTGTATGTGTGTGTGTGTGTGTGTGTGTGTGTGTGCGTGTGTGTGTGTGTGAGAGAGAGAGAAAATTTGGGGAGTTGGTAAGCAAAGCTTTACGAATTCTTTCATCGGTGTGTGTGTGTGTGTGTGTGCATTTGAAATGACTTTGGTCTCATTCACAGGTTCAATGAAAGAGCCTACCTGCTGTATATTTACGGAATATAAATATAGCAAGCATTATGCTGCACATCAGGAGAGCTTAAATGAATTCTTTTTAGCCCGCAGTATAATGATAATTTCCCATCAATAAACACCTGCCACTGTGATGAGCCACCTGCACTGAACTGTCTGGATGCTGTGTTGTCCAGACCTCAACCACATATCCCTGTTAAATACATCAGGTGCACTCTGGAGGAAAATCTAATGAGGAATGTTAACACAGCAATTTGAATTCCTTTAGGTTCCATCTCTCCCCCACTGCTCTGAAATACGTTTTTTAAGATGAGAGATTTGCTAGCTGATGTGTAAAATGGCAAAGTAAAGGTCATTAGCCCTTTTCCAAATAGCGGCCGTCATGGTGGTCAGTGCTAGCTGGGCCATCTGTCAGTGACATTTCACAGATGTGTAGGGCTGTTCTTCATCTGGCTGTGATAAGAAGGTTAGCCTCTGAGCTAACAGACGGCCCAGAGGGAATTCCCCCAAAGGGAAACAGAGGGGTAAGAGGATGGCAAAGCCAGCGGTCACGACTAGCTGGTTTGGTTTGCAAACACTGTTCCCCATCTCAGGCCCTCCATCATCACGCCTCTCCTTTATTAGAACAGGAGCCGCCGGGACTCCAGAGGAGAACATCAGCATTCCAGACGTGCAGAACAAGAGCTCCGCAGGCACCAGAGTGAATACCCATGTGTCATTAGCCCTGTTAGGCCGCTGGCACTGGCCAGCTGTCCTCCATACGTGAACCAACGGCTGCCAATAGGCCAAGTTGTGAGAGCTGAATAATGACCAGTGCCAGATTGCACCATAGTGTCAGTTGGTGTGAGTGATAGAGTCTTCAGGTAAAACGCATGGTATGCCAGTATACTGTTTGTTATCTCTGAGCTCAGAGCAGTACATTGTTGGCCAAGGTCACATGAGTTTTTCATTTTTTTATATACCAGCCATGCCAAATATGACTGAGAGAAAAGGTTACTGTTGCCTTCTCAGAGACAGTGCCTGTAGCCTTTAAGATGCTTTTACATAACAGCACATTCATTTACAAATGAATAGAAACTCTTGTTTTTGCTTTGTTGTTGTTGTTGCTGTTGTTGCTATTGTTGATGTGTTTCATTATATGTTGGATACAAAGCATCCACTCTCACTTTTCCCTCCAGCTGACAGCAATAGATCTGAAGCAATGACGGCTTCATTAGAAAGAGAGAACCAACAAAATGTCTGATTTCAGAGGTAAATTGGTCTGCTTGAAATTACCCCACAGGGCTGTTTGTGATGATAGCAGAACTGAACACATTCATGCAGGCGACAGCAGGACTTAATATGCGCCACAGTCTGATGATTAAGTGTCACTTTGTACTGTACATCTGTCAAAATCATACATTTCTGGTCTTCCTACGCAATCTTTTAGGTTATTAAATGACAATATGAACATCCTCATCATCATCATCATCATCATCATCACCATCAACATCAACAACAGCAACAACAACAAAACAATAACAGGATATTAACACAGACATCAGAGGCCAACTAATCAAATGAGAGCCCAGGCAATCAGTAGTCTCCCCTGCTTCAATTAGCCTCCCTGATCAGCTTTTAGCATCCACCTCTTATTGCTGCTGGGAAGCCTGAGGAAGTATACGGCTGCGCACAGCTGCCAGAGCAAATCTCATTTCCGCTGAGCCCCACGAAATCCATGCAGAAAGCCTGTATGAAATCGCAATTATGTGTTAGTTAGGGTTAATCAGCGGCTCCCTCCTCGCTGACTCTGTCTCTCTCATGGATCGGGAAACTTATCTGGTCTGGTCCATCTGTCCTTTAATTCTCTGGCTGGCAGGACGGACTTCCAGCCTCTGGAAAGATATGTGCCCCATGTCAGGGATAATGCAACAGGTCACCTGAAAGGCTGTTATCCTGCTTATCTCCCGTTTGCATCTAGGAGAGATTTTAATCTACAATTTTCTTTATCTTTAAGACAAAATATGTCTAAACTATCAATAGAATTTGACTTGGCGGAGGCAACGCCACTCCATTATTTGTTTCCACCTCACCATTATTTCCATTGATCACCTCAACAGCCGTTATCCCTTACATAATTTGACTACTAGAGTTGTTACTATTCTTAAGCGCATTAATATAGAATATTAGAAAAGAAGAGAGAATTCCATTGGTAAGGGAGAAACATTACATGAACAGAAAGACTATGTGTTCTGCAAGATTCATTGAGGACAATGGGTAACATATGTGTTGAACCCTAATTCACAGAGGAAGTCAGGCTGTCTGTCACCATGACACAGAAAAGCTGATACAGTGACTTTTTCTTCATGCTTTCTAGAATGCTAATTAGGTAGCTTTCTGTGATCCAAAATAAAGTGAAATTATGCAAGTTTTATCTTGAAAAGGCATTTAGTTTTTATTGGGTAATTTAATGTAATTAGTTAGTTTTTACTGCTTTTGAAATGCCTTTAAAATTAGCTATCATGGCTTAGAGAGGAAATCTTTATATATTGTAAACAGCACTATAGATAAAAGCACTGCACTAATGTGACCATTACAATAAAGGCCCTTTAGCTGCATCTGTATGGTTAGTGTCATGAAGGGTAGTCTGACCTTTTGTTGTGTCCACTCTCAGCTCAGTTTTTTTTCTGCATTCTTCAGCTGTCCTTCCCAGTTTTTGTCTGTTCCACGGTCATGGCAATGTGCTGTGACAATGTATCACCTTGTCTTTGGTCTCCATTAAAAGCACTTCATCACACTTCTCAACCGTGCCCCTCTCCTGTCCTCTCCAATCTCTTGAAACTCTTTGGTCGGGACATAGAATAGATTTTCTTCTCTCTCTTTCTCTTTCTCTCTCTCTCTCTCTCTCTCTCTCTCTCTCTCTCTCTCTCTCTCTCTCTCTCTCTCTCTCTCTCTCTCTCTCTCTACTAATATACCTGTGTTACTTATCTTCACACTGCACAACATTTCAAGATCAAAGAGTTTATTTGTGTCTCTGGTATTGAATAATATAACATTATAGTCTTGGGGGAAACATTCCATTAAAATAAGCTGAGAATGCAGCTGATACCGCTTTTTTATTTTCCAGAGACTTGTTTTCCTCAGGGTCTGTAACTCCCTGAAATGACTGTATACCTTGCACCTGGGGGATTAAAGTCTCTGTGTTTTCACTTCTGTATGCAGCGATCCAAAAAGCAAGCAAACCGCCGTGTTAACTGGGTGAGAGAGACACATTAAGATGCAAATAGTATATTTGCGCTGAGGCACTGAAAAGCTGATAAATAAATGCAAGTGTGATGCATGAGACTGCAGAGCAGCTTGGGGTTTGCCTATTAATTACGCCCAGGAAAAGGAAGCTTATTCTGGGTGCTGGAAATTTGAACCATTCTGGACACGGACAGCAGGACTGATTAGCATGCTCAATACTTGCTAAGCCACTGACTTGACTAGACTTCTCTTAACTTGACTGGAGAAAGAAGAGAAAATGGTGATGCAATACATACTACATTAGAGACAAAACGAGGAAAGTGGAGAGGAAGTTGTATCTTCAGTTTAGCCCTCAGGGAGGTGACACTCTTGCACAACAGAAAGAATTAAAAAACGGGAGACGAGAGAGAGTGAGAGAGGGAGAGAGAGCATTTCCAAACATTTAACACAGCCAGTTAGCAA
>CM059282.1:5087090-5127090 GCA_030347295.1 Setipinna tenuifilis | reverse complement strand
GCCTTTACAATGGCTTCTTCAATTTTCCTGTCATTGTTACAAGGGGCACAAAAAATCATGTTTAAAAGTACAGTGACAGTGGCACTGGCCAAAGCCAAACCAGGGCTGCTTTGCGCACTCACTGATGCATATAGCAGATTATTATGTGGTGGTTCTACTTAAAATACATTGTTTCAACTTACGTTCTAAGTGTGCAACCTTGCTAAGCAGATTTGGGAGTAATATCTGTATTCACAGTGTTATAATTGCATCCTACGGGGGTAGGTTGACATGATGTACACACCTGTATAATCTGTGTTATCTACCATACCATCACTCATCATTAACCTATTTTGTCATGATTACTAATCTTCTATTGCACATGTATATTCTACTAAACTCGTTTTTGTGTGTTTTAACTCTGTCATTAATAACGGTTGCTTATATGATGATTACCATACTACGCCTGTTGTTAACTGTTCTCATGGAAATGCACATCAACTACATAGTTAATAGGCCTACTGTCTTGCAGTGTCCTGTTAAAAAAACAACAACAACAGGGTCTGCAAAAGTCCCAATGCTGTTTATTATTATTGCCAGGAACGACAAATAAATGGTTGAAATCAACATTGAACATACATCATTTCTATACAGTGCCGAATTAAAGATAATAGAAAAGTTTAGTTTGTTACACGTGTACAGTACATGCTCTGATTATTACCAAGCATGCATGTCTCTATGTGTGTATTTCTTTAGCATATGTGAATCCCTTAACTTGAACCTCCGCTGCAGACACAGACCGTTGTATGGAGACACCTAAGTGTGATTATGACCTTGAGTACTTAACAAAACATCAAGCATTACTATAGAATTTGTCAGACCTATGCAGTCCAAATAGATAAAACATATGCTGAACACAGATAAAACAGATGAAACACATGATGAATAACCTTGCACTGGTGTACAACAGATAATGTATTGCCTTAGAAAGCAAAAATAAATGCAGTGTTTTTAATAAACTAAATAAACATTTGAAGTGCTTAAATAAATCAGCCAAACAGTATTTATTTAATTGTGTTTTAACGTGCTGAATATAAGAAGAAAAACTTGTCAATTCTTAGTTTGTGTGATTTTTTCTATCTGTGAGTGCTTTCAAAATTGATGTTTGTCATTTTCCATCTCTTTGTAATTTACAAGTGTTACCAGAAAACAGAAAAAAACATAGACACATGTGAACAACCCAGTGAGTACATACTCCAGATGTTAGCGACAACATGGCACCCAGGGGTTTTTCTCCTCCATGTAAATAATCCCATTACCTCGAGCAGGCTCATTATTTGAACTTGGGAACAGATGGCCACTGGGTGAAGTTGTCATCATGTTCAGAGCGCAGCCAGTGATCTGGCCTCACACTGAGGAGCTAACGCCAATCTCCTCTGTGATCACACATGCAGCCACACACTCACGCAGAAGGGATCGCTGTGCTGTACAGGGACCAGACATCTCCCCACACTACATGCACCTTCTTAGACGGGAATGGAGACCTGCCAGTAACTACATGAAGCCTTGCTGTGATCAGGAGCCACACTGATTTGATCTCACTGTGAAAAAAAACTAAACTAAACTAAACTAAACTAAACTAAAATGCTTCACCAGTTTGTTACAGATTGAAGCTGCAGACCTTATGTACACATTTTTGGTGTGGTCTTCTCGCTGTTCACATCTACTGATTAGCTGGAAACTTGCAGTAATCCACCTGTAATCTTGCAGTCAAACCACCATGAAATCCCCTTGCAGGTGAACCACCATGGAAGACAGCCCCTTGTGGTCGAGCCACTGCAGGGCAGGACGTTCCAGCCTGGATGTGTAGGTTCTGAGCCACAGGCCAATGTGGAGAGACAGCAGAGATGATTATTTTATGACAGAGAGAGGAGGCAGAGGGGAGTTGTATTTTCCTGCCAAGAGGGCCATCAAAAGCTAATTGAAAATGGTCACGCCTAAGAGCCCCAAATTACAATGGAGCCCTGCATGGACACGTTGTTTCAGTCAGATAATGGTTATCTGAGTTTGGAAAAAAAAGATCTATGTCTTAAAAGCTTCTGGAACGCCACGGCACTTAATGCAGTTTTATGTTGTTTTTAAAGTAACAGTTAAAAAGACAGTATAGTGTGGATGATTATTTTATGACAACGAGAGGCAAGAGGTCTAGGCTTAAGTGCCAAGAGAAGAACTTTGAAAGGACACTTTACAGGGCACTATCTACCCTGTATAGAGCCTGTTCAGAATTTTTGATTATTTGGAGAGATAATGTTTGTGTTTTGTTGTGCAGTAGGGTGGCAATAAGTTTTAATTATATTGCTTCAAGTGTTCCTCAACTAATAATAATGATGCTTTAACATTGTCACACTTTCTGAGTGTATTCATTACCATGTACACAGTCCACATACCAACCAGTATGTGGTATTATGAGGACTTTATAACCTTAATGTATATGATTCTTCATGTTTACTGACTTAATAGAATAGTTAGTGAGTGCACTTTTTTATATAAGAAATAGGGGGTTTCTGTCTAAGTGCGTTATATGAATGCAGTGTTACATGTACTGGGCTTATTTTCAACACTTTCAGTTAGACAAGACAACATCCAAATTTTCATCACCCACACAAGAAATCACAGTGTCACCCCAGCCACAATGACACATCAGTCAGAATGACACACACACTGTCACTCAGTGGAGACGGCGCCTGTGTTATTTTGATGTTTCTCTCTCCCCTGCCGCCCCCCCCCTCCCTTTTTTTTCCTCACACCCACCCACTCCTTCTATTTGAGGGGGGTAATAAAAATGTCAAGGCGGCGCTGAACGTGTTATTGGACTTGTTCATGTCGACTGTGCCCTGAGCGTCTGAGTGGCCCCCTCACAGGAAGTCAGAGCCTGGCTGTCACTGGAAATGAAAGCCTGCATGTGCTTAGCCAGCCATCCCTCTCTCACACAGGAGTCTCCCAAGCAAATGAAACAACATAATTAATTCTATTAGGATTTCTAATAAACGGGTTCTCTTCTCTGTGGGAGGACAGAAGGATGGCGTGAGATAGAGGAGGAAAAAGGGGGTTGGGGGTTGAGTGTGAATATGTGTGCATGTAAGTCACCACATAGGCCCAACTTTTTAATTAAACACAGCATGTGTGTGCACTGGAACAGCAAAAGGGCAAACAGTGAAATATATTGAAGTCTGTTTCATGTGCGTGAGCTGAGCTTCTTATCATAGAGACGGACAGCTGGGGAGAGAGAGAGAGAGAGACAGCGAGAGAGAGAGAGAGAGAGGATGAGGCAATGAGAGAAGATTATTGAGTAGGTAGGTGTGCCATAGTCAAGATAGACACAGGGAGGCAAGGACATAAAGAAAAAAGGGAGACCGAGAAAGAGGCTGAAAGAGGAAAAGCCAAGCAAGACCTGTCACTGCTGTACACTGTACAGCTGTAACTGACTTTGAAAGGAAAGAGCACACACTTGAGTTCACCCACAGACTCTCTGCCTGTCGTTTTAGCTGCTCTAAATTGTGCTGATCTACTGCAAACTGGTGGGCTAAAAATATTACTGTAAAAGCAGGTCAAGTGACCAGGATCACAAACACACAAATTCAACCGGCTGCTAATACTTAAAGCTGCAGTTGGAAGCATTTTTAAACATATTTGCTGGAACTGTCACAATTTTCTGACAGTTGTACATGAACTAGGCAGTTTAGGAACAAATAAGACCACTTTGGGGTCTACAGTCTGTGGTTGAATTTGCAAAAATTACCATGCTAATGTAACCTGGTAAACCAGCTCCTTGTACTTCACTTAATTTCCTACAGGTCTGGCTGTGCTGTATTGAGAAAAGTTTTCTTTCTGGAGGTGTAGACACTGCTAAAGTTTAAAATGATTGGATCTGCCTTACCCAATCGCTAATGTCTGGTCCTGACATATGCAATTAGCTTTGCTGTAAGCATGCCTACGCATTACAATTGAAATGTAGCACACAAAGTCGCGTCATGTCAGTGGAACCTTAGCCAGACCCTCCTTTTCCAAGCTAATGCTAATGGCGATTGGGAACCTGTCAGAGCCAAAGATGAGTGGTAGCTCCTGTCAATCATGCACTGCCACATCTGTAGAATGGGAAGAAGGAAGAGGAGGGTGGTTTTGGAGCTCAGGATGTTGTATCTTTTTGAAATTTCAGCACAAGGTCCTGCAATTTCAAAGACCTGCTGACAGCAGTCTTAATTACCATTTCAGTCATCACAGCAAACACCATAGACATAAGATATAGGCCTATGATTTTAAATTTGAGTTACTGGTTTAATTTAAATGTGTCTGGCAATAAAATCTATCTTGAAGTTTCTCAGACTGACAGTCTGGAGAACCATACTGCACTTGGCAGGGGATTCCCAGCGTGCTTCTGTTCTGATTCCTACATAAGAAGTCCCATTACAGAAGAAACCACTGAGCCTCCTTTCCACCCACACAGCAGTCTCTTGGGCCGGCAGAGCTGAGATGAAGCAGCCAAACACTCTGCTTTTGCTAAAAAAGGTCTCTGCTGACAGTCTCTCTCTTGCAGGTTACAGTACATCTTAAAGAAAAATGTCTGAAAAATACAAACAGTTATGCTAGAAATACAAAGTACAAAAAAAAGCCACAGTCAATACAGCGAAAATTCTTAGAGGACTGTTTTAAATTTCTTTTTTATTTAGGTTGTTAGTACAGTAGTGTCTCAGTATGAACACATGTCCTGTACTACAGGTATGACTAAAGTTTGGTGACCACTGATTGTGTATGAGTCAGTTCAGAGCAATGTTTTGAACAGCATGTGTAGCCAGCTGCAAACATCAGAGTTCACAGCATGGTGGTAAGAGGCTAAATAAAAAAGCTAAAAAAAACTACCAGTTAGGGGATTAATGGCTTACTCCCACAACTAACTCCCATAACCAACATTGCGTGCAATGCCATGCATTAAACATGAGAACACAGCATTGCCATGGCAATGCCAAAAGATACCCACCCCCCCTCACAACAAGCTAAGCATGAAAAACAGTCACAAAGTCATTGAAGTGACCAGGGCCGGGCAATCCTCAGCTTCAGTGTAAGGCTCAGGGGCTCTGGGTGCAGGGGCTATGGCTCCTGGCTGTGCAGGAAGTATGGGGACATCAGGTTGTGTGGTGTGATCGGTCCAGGGGTCATCTTGTGGAGCTGATGTGGCCGTTATAGGGGTCATACTTTCACCAAAGGCATGCCAGCGCTTCTCATTCTCCCGCAGAGTAGCGTTGTTCTGTAGGGGTGAGGGCTCGGGAGGCAAAAGTGATGGGCCTTTCTGTACCCCCTGGACCTGGGACATCACAGCGCCAATGGCTATGGCTGAGGCGTCACATGTGACCAGAGTGGGCCTGGCTGGGTCGAAGTGTGCCAGGATTGGTGGTGTTGTGAGCTGCATCTTCAGGCGTCGCACAGCATCAGAACAGGCTGGTGTCCAGAGCCAGGGCTCATTGTTTTTCAGTAGTCTGTGCAGTGGTGTAGTGGTCTCATACTGTGGCACAAACCTGAGATAATATGCCGTCATTCCTAGGAAAGAGGCAACCTGAGCTGGTGACGTGGGCTCTGGCACTAGATAATGCTGTGAACACTCTGTGGAGCCGTTCATTATGCACTGCAGTGGTGGAGCCATGGACTACTATGTCATGTAAGAACACAGCCACACCTGGAATGTCTGCCAGGATGGAAGCCATGATTTTCTGAAAACAGCTAGAAGCATGCGTTTGCAGCGGAAGACCCCTTTATGAGTATTGAACACAGTCAGGTTGCAGCTATCCGGGTGTAAAGGCACCTGAAGATAGACCTGGCGGAGATCAAGTTTGGAAAAGACTGTGGACCCATAGAACTGGGCTGTGAGCTCTTCTGTTGTGAAGGGGTAACAATTGGGTATTATGGCTTTGTTTACGGACCTAAGGTGCGCAGACCCAAGTTCTTTTTCTTTGCCACCACTAAGTTGGATATCCATGGTGAGGCATTCACCTGCTCAATTATTTCATCATCTAACAAGTGGTGTAACTCAGCTGCGATGTCATCCCGTAGGGCTAGCGGGGAGCGACAGAGTGGCTGCATTACTGGCGTGACATTAGGGTCTACCATGGGCTGATGAGCAAAGGCAGTGAGCCCAACTTATCAAACAGCCCAGGCCATTGCTGCTGCCATGGAGAGGCAACAGTGTAAATCTGTAAACCTGCTATGTCAAACAGGGTGAATCCAAGGCCACTGAAGAGGTTAAGGCCGAGTAAGTTGGCACCATGGCGGGAGACATGATATGTGAAAAGTGGCAGGGTCTTGTCCCCACAGCGCACTGGGAGTCTGACCGAACCCACAATGTCAATTTTAGAATTCCCATAGACATGTAGCATTGTGGAAGCTGGATCCAGTGGCTTAATCCAGTGGCTGTCCTAATCCTCCTAGACCTAAGTGCCGCCTTTGACACTATTGACCACAACATACTACTTAACCGTCTTGAGACCTGGGTAGGCCTCTCAGGCAATGCATTAAAATGGTTTGAATCATATATTAGAGGAAGGCAATTCTACGTTAGTATAGGAGACCACGTATCCAACAAACACAACATGCCCTTTGGAGTCGCCCAAGGCAGCTGTCTCGGCCCCCTTCTTTTCTCATTATACATGCTACCATTAGGCAACATTATCAAAGAATATAATGTAGATTTCCACAGCTATGCCGATGACACACAGCTCTACATATCAGTCGAGCCGAATCAAACTACCGCCCTACACACTCTAACCTCCTGCCTAACAGCTATTACACATTGGATGAACAATAATTTTCTAAAATTAAATGAGGACAAAACAGAAGTCCTGCTTCTTGGCCCCAGAGACAAACGCGAGGCGCTCTACTCTAACCTAGGAAACCTTAACCAACATGTCAGAGAAAAGGTGACAAGCCTAGGAGTGACCCTGGACTCTGACCTAAACTTTGAACCTCATATTAATAAATTAACAAAAACCGCCTACTTCCACCTTAGAAATATCGCAAAAGTTCGCCCGTTCTTAACCCAGCAGGACGCTGAAAAACTGATACATGCATTTATCTCAAGTAGACTAGATTACTGTAATGCCTTATTTGCAGGCCTCCCCAAAAAGTCAATTGAGAAACTACAGCTTATTCAAAACTCGGCTGCTAGGTTACTAACAAAAACTAGAAGAAGGGATCATATCACCCCCATATTAGCTCAACTCCACTGGCTGCCTGTCTCCTATAGAATTGAGTTTAAAATACTCCTGTTAGTATTCAAGGCTATAAATGGTTTTGCCCCCTGCTATATCACTGACACACTCTCTGCTTATATCCCTGCACGAGCCCTCAGATCGACCGAAGCTGGCCTCCTGAGGGTCCCAGAAGCTCCACCCAAAAGGATCGGGGAAGCAGCCTTCTCATACCACGCCCCAAGAAGATGGAACGCCCTACCACAACACATTAGAGAAGCCGAGTCCGTCGACGCCTTCAAAAGGCAACTCAAGACTCATCTGTTCAGCCTCGCCTACACCTAACGGCCCTACCGAGGACTCTCCACCCCCCCCCCCCCATCCCCATCCCCAAGCACCCAGACCAAGCCCCAAGCACCCAGACCAACAGCAGTCGCACAACGCCTCCCCCCCTCCAAAGTCCCCCTTTCACCCTCCACCCAAACAGACCCACAGCAACCACTACTTCACCCCCACGAGGACTACCACCCACCCCCAGTCTACCACAGCCCCGGCAGAAGGGCTTCCCTAGGGGACGCGGTTCTGCCTGAGGTTTCTTCCTTTTTTTTTTTTCCCGGTTTGATTCAACTACATACAACTCAGGGAGTTTTTCCTCACCCCTGTTGCCCCTACGGACTTTTGCATGTGCTCACGCAAGAGCCTGCATCAAAGGGACATTGCGTTGTTATGGCTAATGCTGTTTTGTTGTGACCTTGCCAAACTGTGAAGCACTTTGAGCTGCATCTTGTATGTATGAACTGTGCTATACAAGTAAAGGTTATTATTATTATTATTATTATGGTAGAAGAAACTTTTCCAAGTTCAACAGTAACACAGTAGCTTCTGTGTCGAGGAGGAGGGGCAAAGTGACACCATCAAGTTTTAAATGAAACACCTGAGCCGACATTGTGAATAATTGTTGTAGGGGCAAATTGATGTTGTTGATTGGGGCTCTGGTTGGGGCACACCTACAGACTTTGTGAAAGTGGTTAAGCTTCCCACAGTTGGTGCAGGTCTTCCACCGCACAGGACAGACTTGGCCTCTAGAACTGTGTGTGTGGGAGCCACAGTTTCCACATGGAAGTCTGGAACAGGGCTGAGTAGGGCTGCAAAGTGCTCTTTAAGGTGTTTCATTGGAGTCTCCTCCATTTATTTACACACACAACTAACTCCCATAACAGACGCTGCGTGCAACGTTAGACATTCAATCTGAGGCAATGCCAAGCATAACACTACCACATTGCCATGAAGGACTCATACATATTGTCTGTACATGTAACCATTAGGCCACAGCAAGCTTAAAGGAGCTGGCCTTGGGATTGGAGGGTCACAGGTTCGATGCTCGCACCAGTAGGAAAAAATGTGGTTGGGGGAGTGAATAACAAGCACTCTCCTGCACCCTCGTGCATGGCTGAAGTGCCCTTGAGCAAGTCATCTAATCCCAAGTTGCTCCAGGGGGATTGTCCCTGTACCTAATTTACTGTAAGTCACTCTGGGTAAGAGTGTCAGCTAAATGTAATGTAATTATGTCTCCTGTACATATGGCAGAAATTCAGAATTGATAATAAAGCTGACTCTGACTTTATTGTGTAAAACCTGGAGGGAGGAAGGGCACCAGGCACTGCTGTCCTGTTGTGCTTCTTAGCACAGAACACCTTTAAAGTTTAAACTCTATTTGAAGTTTTTTGTAATATTAACATAATGTTTATGAAGGGCTCATGTCACCCTTATGTAGACACCTTCAAGTAAAGTGTTACCAAGTTTTACAACCTTTCTTTCATTTACGTCGTGTTCACCTTATGTGCCACATCTAGACTATGCTCACAGAGAATCTCTGCTTCAGTAGTCAGGGCCCAACTTAGGCCAATTTGGCCCTAATCAAATTCTCCAAATGCAGTACATTCCAAAACCAAAAAGAGTACTTCAGAGCAGTGGCGGTTCTACAGTTTTTTACTCCCCTGGGCAAGACCACCTCTCAGCACAGTTCTGATTGTGGTAATTGCCTTATATGCATTTCTCACCATCTCCTTGATTCAAATACGCACACAAATATGCTCTCAGAAACAATGTGACAGTAGGGGTACAAATCTGTATCGTAAGGTACAATCAGCACTAATGTACCCTCAAAGGCTAATATTTGGACCTTAAGGTACTGATGTGCACCTATTCAGCTCTGGAGAAGGTACAAACTAGTAGTAAAACAGTGGTTGAAAGGTACAATTATGCGCCTTTAAGGGGAGCTGTGGGTATGACAAGTAAAGGTACAATTTTCTTCCTTCTTTTTTTTAAGAGTGTAGTCTCCACCCAGTGCTGTGATTCCTTTTATGTAGATTAAAAGCACCCACCTATTTTCCCCCTCCTTCACTCCCAGACAGACAGAGATTGTTCTAGAATGATTGGAGATGCTTGCTTATGCTGAGTGCCATCAGTGGACAGATGAGTGATGCAGGAGAGAGAAATGCATGTGGATTTCAGTCTGTGTTATATGTATGTGTGTGTGTGTGTGTGTGTGTGTGTGTGTGTATGAGAGAGAGAGAGAGAGTGTTTGAGTCTGTCTGATGTGTGTATGTGTGTCTGTGTGTGTCTGTCTCTGCAGGTGAACTAAAGGAAAGGAAACAAGAGGAGCGAGGCAGATGTCTCTCTGTGCTCAAATCAGAAGTGCAGATGGAAGGTGGCGATGAACACAGCCTCCTGTTAAAAAAAAATGATGATTTGACCCTGTGCTTGCTGTGTGTGTGTGTCGCAATCAGGGAAAGCGTGAATAAGTGTGAAGGAGAGAGGGGGAGAGAGAGAGAAAGAGGGTGTGTGTGGCCTGGGTCCCATGTTTGAGTGACACCTCACAACCACAGGAGTGTGAGGTGAGAGACGGCTGAATTATGTGCCGCAGCATGACCACATCGCCTAGAGTTATTAACACACTTCAGGAATAGGTGTGCGTGTGTGTGTGTGTGTGTGTGTGTGTGTGTGTGTGTGTGTGTGTGTGTGTGTGTGAGCATGACCACAGCACCTAGAATTATTAAAACACAAAACAGTTCAGGAATGTGTGTGTCTGTGTGTGCGTGTGTGTGTGTGTGTGTATCTGTGTCTGTGTCTGTGTGTGTAAGCATGACCACGTCACCTAGAATTGTTAAAACACTTCAGGACTGTGTGTGTGTGTGTGTGTGTGTGTGTGTGTGTGTGTGTGTGTGTGGTTATGCATTCACACAGGTATGTGAAAGTGGTATTACCATGCTCTCCATAAATAATGGTATGTGACTGTGCTTCAGTAAAGGTCAACCTGCACATATAAATGCAAGTTACTCTACTCTACTCTATCTGAAAAAGAAGCACTGTCAAAGTGCAAATATTCTTTCTATTGTACTCTATATTGATCTGTTCAACATGATTTCTCATGGAACGACTGTTTTGTGAAGAAATGACACCAGGCTAATACAAAGTTAATAATGAGAGTTGGAGATTTCATTTATTTGCTTTTTTCATTGCTGATGATAGCAACAGGAAAACAAAGAAAAGATTTCATTTTGTTTTTCATCAGTTTCTATTTGTTTCATCTCACTGGCCCAGAGCAACGGAGAGTACCAGAGGGAAATTAGTTTCCTTGGTCACTGAATTTGAAGGCATAGACCAACTGCTGTGCAATTTGGATGGAAATACGTTTGATGAGAATCACAAAATTTTCAGTTTTTGACACTTTGCAGTCTATCACCAGATTGCATAATCAACTGTGGATGATAAAAATGATTAAAGAGAAAGAGAATGTAAGATGTAAAGCAATGAATAGCTAGATTATTATTTAAATCAAACAACTAAACCAAGAAATGGTCCACATAAAAGACACAGTGACATCTATAAACATGAAAACCCCCCAAAAAACACTTGATAGATGAGACGCATTTGTTTTCCTTAGTTATTGTAGTTGATTTGAGTGTAATTAATAAAAGCTAATTTGAAAAAAAACCTGACAGAATGACCTAAACCTGCTGTGCCTCCCAAACCTCCTCCACCCAGCCCTGTCTAGATGGCTAAAACATGGGGGTGTTTCAGTCATTCTTCTGTTGGCTCCTGCTGGAGCTTTGCTAAAATGGGATGTGCTCATCGCACTTCCCACTGTGGGGACCATCGGAGGTGAGCCTCACTCACGATGCAACAAGCAATTAGCACCAAACACCACGCAGGCCAAGGGGGCCAAATCTCAGGATGCTGGCTAATAATTAAACTGTGACAGAAAAGCATGAAATGTCTCCTTTGGTGGATAATGCCAGACCTGAAACTAGCGACAGCTCAGCAATTACCTCCCTCATTAGAGGAGTCGGTGCTCGGAGCTCCTCCACCTGGTCACCACGGTTACATCAGAGCACTGGAGCTCACGACAGCCCATAATAATCACAGATTATTACAAAACCATATTATGGTTGGTGACAGGTTTAGCACCGAGAGATGCTCAATTTTCTGTTTCCATAAACCCAGAAGGTTCAAAATGAAAGGAGCAAACAAATGCTCTTTTTTGTCATATAACTGTTGCTGTTTTATTTCTATTTATTTCTTGCAGCAGAAAAAGAGTGGCCCTCACCTTAGTGTGACAGCTACACTCCATCGTGCCATTACATTGGCAACAAGTCTTTGAGGGGAAACCGGAAAAGGTCTTAAAAATGAAAAAACATACACACTTTGCAAGGTACGAATGCACACAGACAGGAAGAATAAGACAACTGCATCAGGGCATACAAAAACAGTACTAGATGGCTAACAGAACAACATACTGACATTAACCAAAGAGGGAAATTATTATACACTTTTATTTCATTCAGAACTAAACAACAACACTCTTGCAGTCACATGACACCATTTTAAAACTATGTCACATGTACTACATCAGTGATTGTCAAAATGGGGAACGAGTACGCCTAGGGGTACCTGCATCAACTCTAGGGGGTACACAAAATAAATCTGTGAATGAGTTCTTAGTTTCTACTAGCATAAAGATTAAATATACATACTATATGTGCAAAAAGATCTTACATTCCAGCTATCCCTTATATAACCCAATTGGGATTATATTGTTATGTACCATATAATATGCCCACTAATTATTATGAGAAAATACTCGTATCAAGCTGGGGATACTTGGTAGAACAGAGTGTCTCAAGGGGTACAAAGCAGGTAAAAGTTTGGGAACCACTGTACTACATGAACCACACAGGAGATAGGGCTGTATGCTACAAGGTTACAGTGAGCCTTTGACAACCACGTCATGACTAGTTTCCGTTTAAGGTTGTGTAAAGTGATTGATGATTGATTTTAAAGTTTGCCTTCTGAAATGTAATATAGAAAAAATCTAAATGTTTAATTAAGCAGGGTCATAAACTTTTCCAATTATCCAACAGTCCTGGCATTAAAATGAAATTATGCAGTTTAAAGTAATTCCTTGATATCTCACAGTCTCTTACTTTGTGTTGTTTTGGTAAGGAGACAGAGCAACTACATGGTGAAGTTACAGTCACATGTAAGGGTCATATAGGTTACTTCAGTGGAAAGGAGGAATTCACCCAGAGACAGGGGCACTGCTAGAAATTGTGGGCCCCCTGAAAGCAAATAAATTTGGGCCCCCACCCCAACCATATTGTAGTTGTCTGGGGGCCCCTGTGAAGCTCTGGGCCCCCTGATTTGTCCTGATCTGCCCCCCCCCTAACTGCCTCCCCTGCCCAGAGGTCTTTTGCTGAGAAACAGACTCAGGGTGGGGGTGAGAGGACGAGAAGAAACATTATGAAGAGGGAGTAATGAAGTATAGCAGGCAGTGCAATTCAGGGCCAAAAAAAAAGACTGAGTCAGAAATATTACAGAAGAAGTACGGGTATGTGATGGAAGAAGAAAGAAACAGTCCATGATGGAGTGATCTTGGAGGAGAGGAAGTGCTTATATTGACAGCAAAGAAGGCATCTGTTTATACTTTCCATTTCCTGAGAAAAAAAAGTGGTAAAGTATAAAAACGTGACAATCTAGGCCACAATTGACTGTATCGAGCTTGTGTGTAACCTGTTCTTATTCCCACGGTTGTCTTGTGTCTTAAAAGCAAATATATTTTAAAGCAAATAATGGCCGCCAGTGGGTTTAGCATCCACCTATCCTGTGCATGAATCCAAAAGGCACCTTTGTTATATGCATATACTGTATATCGACTTTCTTTCCCTCTTTCTTTTTCTTTCACTTTGCTTTCTTGCCCCCTTTGGCCTTTCCTACCCATCCCATCAAATTGTATTTCTTTTATTGTCATCATTTCTACTGAACTACTTTCATATACCAGCTCCAGCTCATCTTCTTTCCCTTCTCACCACCATATGTCATCTGTCTAGCCTGACAAGCTAGGTCACATCAAATTATGTGGTCTGGCACCGATGGATAGGCCAGGTGCAATCCAAGGGGCGGCATCAATGGCTGTCATTCAAACTGTCTCTGCAATAGGACATAGCTACGACCAGTCAGAGCAACGAACTTGTTTACCACAGCAGTACACCAGTGCACCTTTGTAGCCCTGTCATTATCATTTTAAGCCCACCCAGCAACTCTCTACAAGGATAGACCGATGTGATTTGTCTGCCCAGTTTTGAGAGAAATGTTACTGGGCTTCAGTGGGTGGTGGCTAGACTGTAGTCAGAATAGAAATTTTAATTGCTACCATCAATTACTTTAGAAAAAAAGTCATGTGTCCTGGCTGAGTCTCATTTTTACCTCCATGGACCTCTCCGTTGTCCCTCCCTCCACTACTGTCAGATCCAGAGCTGTCAACACTCCTCCTTCTTCAGCCCCTCCTTCAGCCACTCCTCCTTCTTCACCCCCCCCTTCCCACCCAACCCCTCTAACCCATTTTATCTTGTACTTGAATATCAGAAACTGCCATTTTTAGCAACTTCTCTCTATGTATTTTTAGACAAAGAATGTTGGTCTTAAACTGTACAGTATATATCTAGCCTTATTAAGCACATGTAACAACTCTGTAAAACAGGCTAATACCTTGGTAACTTCATAGCACATTCAGAATTATACTGCTTGGCTCCACATAAAGACAGGCATTTATCCAGCAGTGTTCTGCATATTGTCATTAAGCTTTTATTACAGAATCGTAACTAGATATCAAATATTATCAAAAAAACTTTTCCTCCAGCCATTTATGTGTCATTTCACAATGGGTGTTTTGGTGTTGTAATAACCTGGCTTCCTTCAGCTGGAACAAAAATTAGTTTTCACTAAGCTTAATTTACTTCACTGCACAGAGCCCATCCATAAAATTAATCTCTCCGCATGACATTATGAGCTGTGATAAAAAATATGTGTGGCCTGGGGAGGACATGTTTAAAGTCATCATATTACTACTTCATACCTAACCGAGAACCTTTTTGTTGTTGGTAAATCTTTCCTGGGCTGAGACTGCCATACCGGCACATGTCAATTTATATAAATTATATAATCTCAATTTTCCTAAATACTTACCTATATGATATAGAAATATAATCCTTAATTTTCTTTTGGGACAAATAAAATATCTATCCAATAATTTATTTACTATCATAGTTGTTGAGGGTATCTTCTGTAAGTGTTTTGAACCCATGTCCTCTGCGGTCCTTTCCTCTCCTCTCCTCCCCTCTCCCCTCCTCTCCTCTCCTCTCCTCTCCCCTCCCCTCCTCATTCCCATTCATCAGACTTATCCCTCCCTTCCCAAAGGTAAGGCAAGCCTCTTGTTTTGTCCTGTCAATCATAATAAAAAATACATTTAGGTCTTGTCTCTGGGTCAGTGTCTCTGAATTCACAAACAGGCACAGAATTACTTTAAAAATGCATCCAAGTGCAAAAGAATGATTTAAATAAAAAATGTAGGGCCCTTAAACAAACCTTTACCTATACAGGCGGGTTCAATGGAGACCAAAAAAAAACATATCGTTAGCTTCATAGCATAATTGCCTAAGTCATTTTTTGGTCAAATTGAGATTTTTGCACAACTTTACTCCCCTACCACTTCTGCATCATCCTGTCTGTCTTCCTATGTCATTGGCCAATCACAACACTCATAAAAGTAAAAAAAAACATAGCTGCCTAAGTCATTCATTTGACTTAGGCAGTTTTACCATTGGACTTAGGCAGTTTTTATACAATCAATTTGACTTAGGCAGATTATGCCTATGACTTAGGCAGTTTTACCATTGGACTTAGGCAGTTTTTATACAATCAATTTGACTTAGATTGTTTTTCTGAGAATATAAAATAAACATTACATCTTCTCAGCCATTTTGCATACATCAAAACTGCCTAAGTCACTTTTATTTGATAAAAAAAATGATGTTCGGTTTTGTTCTTTTTCCAAACTTTTTCTCACATCTACATGAATGTTCTGTGAAAATATCAATAAAAAATATGCATGTGATTTTTAGAAAATGTGTTTTTTCTTGTTTTCCAAAAACACAAAAAAATGACTTAGGCAATTATGCTATCAAGCTAACGATATGTAATTCATATAATTCTAACTTCCTTCTACACTTTCAGAAAAACATACTATAGTATACCTGATAATCATAATGGTAAAAGCCCAGCCATGTTTCTATTTGACATTGTAATAGTAGTTCAGATACTTACTTTAAAGGTGAACTTTCATCGTTATTTTTATTCATTTCTGTGTCGCCAAAATGGTTGAATGCATTGTGTGTCATGAGGCTGTCCCTCGTGAATATGCATGACATGTCAATAAGGCACTTCTGATTGGGCAAATTCGCTGTCTTTCGGTCACCTAGCTTCTGTCCACTGTTCTTCCTCTGCGATGTGGGCGTGCCACACATGGCTCTGGGCGGGGCTTACGACCTAGTGACGTAAATAGGTTTAGCCTGCTCTGATCCGCTCGTTTTGGTTAGCTTGACCCTTCAATGACCAGTAAAACCATGAGGGTCGAATTTCACGTCTTGGAGTGCTGCGTGCATATACTGCTTGTTGTGACCCACCACATTGTAAATAGAGCTACTCAAAGTGTTTTTTAGCGGAAGGACCCCTTTAAACAGTTTTGCGTGTTTATTCATTAGTGTTTCATATTCATTGCCTATGTCTCAGCCCCCACCACTGTATGTCCTTAAAAATTACCCATGTAATAAAATCACATGCAGCATGTGAAAGAGACAGTTTCAGAAAATAGGAAAGAAAATACATGCAGAGAGGGGTGCATGCTATGATTCGCTCACCATCTTGGCAGGGAAGGCTATGGATACATGTCAATCTGCTTTTTAATTTGCATGCTGCAACGTCATCCCAAAAAAGCCTTCAATCACTACGAATCAGCACAGGGACATCACAGAGTCTTGAGTAAAGCACTTCTTTTAGCATCTCTCTCAGATGCTCTCTCTCTAACGACCAACTTTGAGGTCTGTTTTTTCTTCAATTCCCTTACAACTTTATCCTCTGAGGCTCCAAAAAGTCCTGAAACTTAACAGACCTTTGAAAAACTTTGTGCCTCTGATGGAAGCCTAAGTGTGCCCTGCCTGAACGAGGAGCTCAACAAACGTCACAGTGATAAATGACTCACACTGACAAGGGGCAAGGACAACAATGAGAGGTGGATTGGGGGGGGAAACACAAAAAAATAGTAGTGTTATCTTGCCAAAAGAAGTACGAAGAGCCAAGAACCTAATAATAAGGAGTACAAACATTATGTAGGTCCTGCTATTAAAAGGCCATCATGTCAGCTATACAAGAAAAAAAGTAATAATAGGAACTCAAGCTAAATTAACACCTTAGCAATGTTGTTGAAAATGCAACAAGGGAACTAAATAATGCTTCTATAGGTTTCAACTGTTCTACATGCTTAAAATTTTTTCTTCTTCCTTTGCTAAAGTTCTCATAGTAGCCCTAGCTGCATCTATTTGATTAAAGTAGTCAAGTGCATTATCTCCCTGATATCTATCAGGTGGGACTTAAACAAGAAGAGTTAAAGGCAACAGGGGCACTAATGATATGATATGAATAACACCTTTAGAAAAAATATATAATATTACCCCTCCAACCACCAGGTCATTACATTGTATGGAGCATCTGTGTCAGTACAGGGCTTGTGGACTTTCCTCCTGCCTCAAAGTGCGCCCAACATGAAGACAGCTGGACCAAGACGTCAATCTGTGTGTCCAGTTACACACTCTGGTGTTACATCAAAATGGTAACCTAAAGCTGAGGGGCAGCCAGTTCTGAGTACACATGGGCTCTTAAAGGAACAGTTTGGTGTGAATCAATCCATAGCCCTGTAGTTTGAGGTCACCAAGTGCTGTTGGTAGGAAAAAGAACAAGAAAATTTGCTGCAACATAGACCAAATAATGGACTCGTAGCTAACACTAACTGAATGGAGCATAAAAAACTAATTTTCAGTTTCATTTCCCTATGCCACATTTAGTTAATGTTAGCTGCAGGTTTGCTATTCGGTCTATATTGAATCAAATTTTCTTGTTCTTTGTCCTACAGATAGCACCCGGACAGCGACCTTGAACAACAGGGCTATGGATTGATTCACACCAAACTTCTCCTTTAAAAAGGCCAAAGTAGGACAGTGCAGAGGTGTTCTGGTGATCCTTTCTCCTCAGGCCTCAAGCAAGCTGTTTAACTGTAAGTGATAAACTTGACTCACCAGATGAAAGGATGATGAAAGGATGACTTCGGTTAAACGATTCAATTTGACACACTTCATTCAGCCAGAAGACAATATTTCAAAACCCTGTTTTTACCTCTCTTTTGTGGCAGTGTAGAACTCTGTAGAAGGCACCTTCAAATAACTTTGCCTGTAATGCTTTAGAGAGAAGGTCTTGGGTCAAAGCCCTAAGAGGATTAAAGCCCTAAGAGAAAGGGTGTGTGTGTGTGTGTGTGTGTGTGTGTGTGTGTGAGAGAGAGAGAGAGAGAGAGAGGGAGAGAAAGAGAAAGAGACAGTCAGACAGAGACAAAGAGAGAGACACAGAGAGAGACAGACAGAACGAGTGTAAACGTTTGAGATAAATCATCTAGGAATTCATTCATTCATGTTTGAATTCCTCTTTGCCTCTTTGCCACCACACACATCCTCTCTCACATATATCATGTCTTCAAGCCGTCTAAGCACAGCATACAGTAGCTTATGAATGAATATTGAAGAAACATTGAATGGCTACGGAAACGTGACTTCATCCCTGGCCTCTATCCTCAACCTTGAAACAAATACTTATTTATTTTAGTAATGCAGCAACATAGTGAGACATTTTGCAATTTATAAAATACTTTTCCTAACATGTTTTTCTGTGGTTATTTTTTTGGTCCCTGCATTTATCTCAATCTATGAGTTAGTGAACCACACAGCACATAGTGAGGGGAAGGACACACTACTGTCCCGGAGCAGTGGGCTGCCTGCCTGCAGCGGCGCCTGGGTTAGCAGTGTGCGGTTAGGTGCCTTGCTCGACGGCACTTTAGCCATGCTCCACTTGTCAGGGAGTGAACCAGCAAACCTTCAGTTTCAGGCCTGTAGCCCTAAACCAGTAGGCCACAGCTGCCTCTTAAATGATATTAAATGCTGTTATTAAATGATATTATATAATGTTATGATGTTTTGTCCTCATTAGGCTTCTCTCGTTTGTTTGAAATATTACATTTTTAAGCACATCTATGTAGGATTTCTGGCACTTGCACACACATGCACACACACCCAGACAGACACATGTACCACTCTGCAATTTCCCATCACAAACACATACACACACACATACATACATACATGCATGTACCCACGCACACACACACACACACACACACACACACACACACACAGACACTTTAACTCACATCCAGCATTTGGAATTTCAAGGGTAACAGTTTGTAAGCACGACAAGCTCAAACATTTTATTTCATTTTATCTGAAACAGCAACAACAAAATTCTTTGGTAAATAACTCTGTGAGTTTGACATCATTTCTTTCTTGTGCAGTAGCTCCAGGTCTACACTGGTCCAATGAAAATGAGTCATCTGAGTGGTCAGGGATTAACAGTGTTTGACATGTTTGGTTGCTGTGGCAAAGCATTGTGTCAGAACCATTCAAGTGTTTAATAGATTTCTCTTCTCGGCAGGCTGCCTGTTCTGTTTTTTTTCCTCGAACAATACAAGAAAGTAATAAAAATGAGACAATAACACATTTAACAACTGTGCCAATGGTCATGGCAAGATAGGGTAGAGTTGGCAACTAATGTCAGTGTAAGTGTAGCAATGTAAAACATTGGAATATGTAAAACGATTGTATGACCGTTAAGTGATGCTTAGGTAGTCACGATTTTCTGTATTATACACCGTACAAACAACATTTAAAATGATTATATTTTTAATGAATATACTCTATATACTCTATTATACTATACAAACTCTGTACCAGTAGATGAGTATCACTGTCCATAATAGGAGGGCACAGGGACCCTTTGATCAGCCCCTCTTTGTTAATGTATACTGTAAGCCTGGATCTGCCCACAGCCAGGCTAACATACGCTACTTGTTTGTTCCACAGCTGGACCATTGAGTTTACTTACATTTATGTTGTATTTTTTGACCAGCACTCAGACCCAGGTTTGACCAGGACAGCTTCCTTACACACACACACACACACACACACACACACGCACGCACACTTACACAATCCTCAAGTGACAAAGTAATAGAGAAGTAAGTAAGTAAGTATACATAAGTGTAGCAGAAAAAAACAAACTATCCAATACTGACAAAAATTGATCTTTTTGATCTTGACTTGACAAAACATGCTTTGGGAAGTTTGGAAGTCTTTTTATGCAGAAAGACGATTTTATGCAAAAAGAAACTAGATGTACCGCATAGCGGTACATGGTATGACCGCCGCAGTGTACTGAAGTGTGGGAATCATAGGTATGGTGAGTTTGTGGTAGGTCAGTGTTGTGAGGTGAGAGTTTGTGTGGAAATGATTTGCTGGAAGTGGGCATGGATGTGGGTTTTGAATGAATGACATTCTGTGTGTTTGTGTATATTTAGTGTAGTTCCCACCTTCTCTGTCCAAGATATTGGCAATGCAAAATCCCTATTTTTGCATTTAACAATATCACTAGGTGGCGCTATTTCTTCAAGTGAGTGTTTATGGGATGGGTTGATATGCCTCTTTAACACTGGCTTACTAACACAAAATCATTGTCTTGGGCAAAATGTTTGATAAGTTATTAAAAAAAAACTGTTTTTGTACACCTAGAAACCTAGAAACATTACACCCTGTGATGAAATGTCACAAAATTTGGTGCACATCAAAAGAAAGCCGTTCAGAGTTGTCATGTCAACTTTGACCAAATATGAGCAATTAGAAGCTGAGGTATGGACTTTTGGAGAATTTTAAGCTACGCGTATGTTTTGAATTTTGATTGACATGTAACTTTGAAACAGTCCATCTCAAGATAAATCCTTTGATAACTTTTAGTCAGCATTGTCTGTAGATGACATGTACCAAATTTGGTGAGATTCACATACACGGCCTATGACGAGTTTGTTTGGTTTCGCTTTCATAATGTAAAAATTTCACAGAAATTATTTTTGTTGGAAGTGGGCGTCGACAAGTGTTTTCAATGTGGGAGGGTCAATAGATTTCACAACAAAAAAGAACTGCGTGTAAACATTACTGTTCTAGATAATAGCCAAAATTACATTTTGTACAATTACAGCGCCCCCTATGGGCCAAATTGTATGGCATGTGCTGTGCTTTTAGAGGTCTTTGTGCTGATTGTGCATGACATATTTTGTGCAGTTCCCATATTCCCAGTCCAAGACATTGGCAATACAAAATCCCAATGTTTGCATTTACCCCTATCACTAGGTGGCGCTATGCTTCAAGTGACAGTTTATGGGCTGGGTCAATGCGTCTTTGTAACCCCGACATACTACCACAAAATCACTGTCTTGGAAAAAGAATTGATGAGTTTTTTTTTTTTTTAAAACTGTTTTTGGACACCTAGCTTCAACAAAAAACATTGTCCATTTTGATAAAATATCACAAAATTTGATGCACATGAACAGAAAGCTGTTCAGAGGTGGCATGTCAATTTTCACAACATTGGAGCAATTAGAAGCCAAGATATGGACTTTTGAAGAATTTTAAGCTATGTATGACATATTTTGTGCAGTTCCCACCTTCTCGGTCCAAAATATTGCCAATATAAAATCCCATTTTTTGCACTTACCCATATCACTAGGTGGCGCTATACTTTAAATGAGTGTTAATGGGCTGGGTCGATACGCCTCTGTAACACCGACATATCACAATAAATTTCATGTTGTTCGGTAAAACGTTCATTGAGTTATTCAGCAAAAACTTTTCGGCGTCTCCCCCTCTTTGATGGACACTGGCAAAGTGGGGGGGGGCTTCTATTTGGGGCTTCTATTTGCTCAAAACCTTCTAGGGCTACATGCCTACAAAGATTCATGTCCCCCAGAGTTCCAGTGTCCTGCCGATCGTTGACGAAAAATCGGGGAAAAAAAAAAAGGGAAAAAAGTCTCGCCAACACTATAATGACCGCTTTCGCTAGCGTCGCTAGCGGCGGTCATAATAACTGTGTGTAAATGTAACATACTGAGGGGAATCTGATGAAAACATCACATTGACCTTTAGACTTGCATTGCATCAGTCAGTAAGTAAAATACTTGGCACTGGCTTCCTCAGAGTATTATAATTCAAATGAAATACTGTATATAAAAATAGTGGTTTACCTGCATAAGCTGAAGTATTTGAGTCACAAAATCGCTGTTGTTCTCAATACCCTAATCCTGAACTGCAACATCTGTAGTTTCTTGCAGTCTTATGCTGAGTACAAAGGAATTTGATGGTGAATGTGATTCAAGACCTTGTGCAGTGCCCTTAACTGGATCCTCGAGCTCCGTAAACAATCCTGCCAGATGCAATCAGACAAGCCCAGCTTCTGATGGGAGCTATGCGTACGCCCAGACCCAATTGCTGATTTGAGGAGGTGAACGCTCCAATTCAGCCCCTTGGACTCCTGGAGAAGGCAGCTGCCGTCATCCCTTTCACCAGTAACTGGCCACAGAGAAATACGGTGGGTGTGCGTGACGGGCCAATGTGATGGTGACCCAGACCACTCAAGAGCGTAAGTAGGCATCATATGTTCTCTGTATCCATGTAATTGATTGGGGGGGTTGGCGGCACTGCCAAACAATGCCTGCTCAGTATTTCCCGCATGTTAAAATAAAAGATAAGAGAAAGCTTCTTGACTTGAACTATTTAAAAGCACACAGGTAAGGTAAGGTAGGGTTAGGTTAGGTTAGGTAAGGTTAAGGTAACGGACCTGTGGTAGCGGACGGGTCGTAGGTTCAAATCCACCAACTGCCAGAAGTGCACTGAGGTACGCTGAGCATGGCTTCTTGGTCTGCTGTTGTCATGGTTGCCCCCTGCTCATGTGTGT
Source organism: Setipinna tenuifilis (assembly GCA_030347295.1). Lineage (NCBI taxonomy): Eukaryota > Metazoa > Chordata > Actinopteri > Clupeiformes > Engraulidae > Setipinna > Setipinna tenuifilis. Next base: position 5,104,384 of record CM059282.1, on the reverse strand, counting down.
GAAATGCACAGGTTCAATTTTGTTGTGTGCTGTGGTGTGCTGTGTAATCACAATAACAAATGGGAATCACTCACTCCCTGTACACTCCAACACCTCTGACCAACCAGAAACATCTACAGTTATTTGGTATTTGCTATTCATGGTTTTGTTACAAGGATAATTACTGTGAGGCAAATTAATAAGTTGTAGGTCAGCATATATTACATTACATTACAATGGCAGTTCACTGTTTATTCAGTCAAAATGTGATCAATCAATTATGACAGTATGCTGTGCTATGCTGTTCTATGCACTATGGGGATGGAGGGCAGAATTGTACACACATGCAGAGGAAGTAACAGCATTTGACATACACACACAGACACAGACACAGACACAGACACAGACACAGACACAGATACAGATACAGACACACGCACACACACACACACACACACACACACACACACACGCACGCACGCACAGACATGCATACATGCGCACACACACACACACACACACACACACACACACACACACACAGACACACACAAACACAGACACACAGGATTAACTGTGCACCTATTAAGAGCACGAGGTGACAATAATGCAGATGCTTCCCGTCAGAATGAAGCACTGCAAGTCCCCCCAGCTGTGCAGGTGACAGGGCCCCGCCACTGTCGATGATGAGTCGCCTTCACTCGACCTTGTCCAATGCATAACGCCCACACATAACTACAAAGGGTAATGGTCTGGTCTAACCACCTTTTCAGTAAATCTATTCTGCCCCACAGCAGCGTGCTAGCATATTTTAACAATAAAATCCTTCAATGTCACTGTGGAAACAGTTCTGTGATGGGGAAAAAAGGATTTAGGAGAGAGGCAGGGGTGATCATAAAAAACTACAGGCAAATCTTGATGAATTAGAATATCAAGGAAAGGTTCATTTATTTCATTACTTCAGTTCAAAAAGTGAAACTCATATATTATATACATTTTTTACACACAGTGTGAAATATTTCAAGCCTTTGTTTGCCTTTATGTTGGTGACTAGTGGCTACAGCTAATGAAACTCCAAAAGTCAGTACCTCAAAAAAAATCACATTGCATTGAAATAAACAACATTTAACCTGGCATTCCAATTAATTCATTCGACTGTATATGTTTTGGAGTCGGGGCAAAGCTGAGCACCTTGGCCAGAGGTGAGACATTTGGGGGTGATTAGTAGCAGTCAGGCGCCACTTGCTCCCACATTAGCTGAGTCGTTAGCCTGGCAGCCCTGAGCCTTCACAATTAATTAGCCATCTTATCTGTTGACGCTCAATTAAGCCGCCAGAGCTCAATACTGACAGCGGTGGCCCGTCGCTCGTACCAGAAGGATTTGCCCTTCGCAAAACCACACAAGTGTGATTATTGGTCATTGATCTAGCAATTTGCACAGTTGAAGCACAGTTCAGAACAGCAAAAATATTTTGATGAATCACCTCAATCTGTTGAAACATGCTTATTTTATTTTAAGAAAAAAAAAACTATAGTTTGACTTACAGCTCACTGAAAAGAAAAGAGAGAGCTGATTACTTACATTCCAAACACGTACAACCAAAAATATTGAGCCAAGGTGCCCCATGTCAGGTAAACACACTGCAGAGACATATTTGCTGTGCCATAGGTAATTATTCCCTCCACCTGTATGTATTAGTATGGAGAGATGCAGGTCTGGTTTGTCATTCCAAAAGGTGTCATACGCGGTGGCACAACATAGGTTGTAGCCCAGCTGAAATTCTGTAAAACTCAGCATGTCATAAGTTATTTGTTGTGTATTCCAGTTCCCTCGTGCCTTTTCTACCCTGCAAATGATTTAAGTGAAAGTGTTTTGTGGTGTACATGTGGCACATGCACTTTGTGAGTAATTTCTTTGTTGTGGCTCTCATTATATCCTCAGTGGTCCATGATGCAATATTGTCACTGCACCAAATACGTGCTGTCAGGTTTCCAGCTCATTGCCTTAAGTTTAGTTTTTTTTGGGGAGGTATTATTAGGTATTTATTAGGTATAATTAGGTATTATTTCCTTTCATGATAAAGCTAACTTCATGCAGGTTAGCTTTCCTTGTCTTTCCTTTTATATTTATTTCCTTTAATGCAGGTTCAGAATATTTGGTTCTTGGATGAAATCATGGCTGCCTGCAACCTTTAAGCCCAGACACATGATGGCAGGAGGTGGTGCAAAAGTTGGCCTGTTGTTGCTGCTAGTTCTTTGATGTTGGTTTGGTGTGTCTGAGCCTTGAGACAGCCATGCTGTGTGTCTGGTGTTTACGCTGTGCTTTAATAAACACTAAGACACCCACCCAGTCTTTCTACAGTTTACATTTTGACCATTTACTGTACACAATAAGCTCATAAATCAAACACAGAAAGGGTAGACTAAACATTGTTAGATGTCAGCTACGTATATGTATACATTTGTGACACATGTCCACAGTTGTGACATGACAACAATTTACAAACAGTGCACAATACAGAAAACATGTTTTATCATTTGTATATTAATACATCAACAAACAGTGGCTTTTCTGCTAGTCTAAACAAGTCAAGTGAACTACTATTTATGAAGCCCTCAGCTTTGTGAGTATGGCCGAACCACAGCTATCTGCTACCAACCCCACTCTAACTTATGTTATGTAGCTTCATTATATTACTCTTAGCTGACGCTCTTATCCAGAGTGACTTGCAGTTACTTAGGTACAGGGCTACAGTTACAGTGTTTGGAGCAATGTGGGGTTAATTGCCTTGCTCAAGGCACTTCAGCCATGGATGTTGGTGCAGGAGAGCACTAGTTGTTTACTCCCCCATCCCCTTTCTTCCTACTGGAATAGGACTCAAACCTGCGACATCACAAGACCAGCTCCTGAAGCTGCTCAAGTCTCTTTGGCAGAAACTTTACAGAATGGCTAAAATGGGACTTTTTTAATAGTTCATTCTAGGTCATTGTGATGGTCAGCATTTCAGCTGTTCTGTCTGTGACTGTTTCAGATAATAGTGTCCAGCGTGTTTAGGTGTTTTCTGGCCTCTGCACCTCTCTCATAGGGGGCCTGCAGCAGAGAGCTGAGCCTTAGCCTCGACGCCAAATGCTTGATCCGTTCTGTCCTTGACAGAAGACTTGCGTGTGTAATCTGATTGTTTTTCAAGGTTACCAGCAGCAAAGCATATATCTCCCCTGCTGGCGTTGCCATGACTCAGCAGCATGGGGAAGCCAAGACTGCCACATCTGAGAGGAAGCCCTGAAAGCAGGTAATACCACCCACACACACACACACACACACACTCTCTCTCTCTCTCTCTCTCTCTCTCTCTTTCTCTCTCTCTCTCTCCTTCTATCAGTGTATGACCCAAGAAAGTGACATTAAATTACAGTTGTTGTGTATGCACTCCCCTTCCCCCATTCAGCAATTACACACACACACACACACACACACACACACACACACACACACACACACACACATCCACAAACCCGTTTTAAGAAAGGGGCTGTGGAACCTGATGTAAATCGCCTCCCTCACCAACAGCTGTCCTTATCCAGGATTTTCACCTTGGCTAGATAGTGCCCATTGTGTGCCAAGTGGTGCCCCACCAGAGAATTTCGGCCAACCTCTTCCTGAAAGGGCATTCACTCTCCCCGATGCAATGCTGTTGGCAGCCATCACATTCCAGGTGGTATGTGACCCCACAGAGGTCACTAATGGGATCTTGGTCTTTAGGGGACCCGAGGCTCCTGTGGATGGTGTCATAGGGGTCTGGCATGGGTGGTGATGCCAAGATTCAGCATCTTTTCTGCCCAGGGCCTCAAAAAAGGTTCTTCTATGGCATCGCTCTGAAGAATCGGTACTGGCCCCATTATTTTTTAAAGTGTATGTCAGGGTAAAAATCAGGGCTGGAGGAAAGGATGTTGGCCCAGTGTGTGAGAGTACATACCACTACTAGTTTGTGCTGTAGTGGCTGGTGGCTATCAAACTGCAGAGATTGGTCTGTGTGAGCCTTGTTTCGGTACATTGAAAACTTCAGTTTCTGATTGCTCTGGATGACGAACGTACAATCCAGCATCGATATGTTACTGTTCCACAATAAACTTTATGCATTTACCCAGGCTTCTCAAGTGTGCTGTAAGTTCCCCCATGTGATCTGCATGTATTAGTGCCTTGGTGTCATCCACATAGTGCAACCCGAACTTTCTCGGATGAGTCTACGGCCTTCTCTTTACAGTGCTCCATTAATAGGTTGACAATGATTGGACCTACAGGAGAGCCCATTGTTGCCCCCTCTACCTGTGCATAGTATTTGCCTCCATAGGAAAAGCAGGTGGTAGTTAGGCATAGGGTTTATAATTCTGTAATTTGTGGAGCTTTTTGAAAAATTGTTTGTTTGGAATGCGTGTAAGTTCGCTTTGTAATCTGTCTCTTATAATGGTAAATAAGGCAGTCACATCATAAGACACCCATCAGCCTCTCATCACTGTGTAAAAAAAAGCACATAGTTGTTGCGTATGCACCCGCCCCCCAGCCTCCCAACACACATGCATGAACACACATGCTCACACACACACACACCCACACACACACACACACACACACGAGCAAGCGCACACACACAGTACTGAGTATGGAAAACATGGCCACAATCAAAAAAGACAAAACGTGACCTGTGCGAGCATAAAAATGATGGATGAGGCTGCTTTACGGCTTGTTCCAGCACTCCTTCTAAGTGCCTGTAAAATTTATTGCTGGCTATAATTGACCCCTGTGACTAAGACCGTTAGTGGAGCTACATGCCCAGAGTCCTGCCATGCTGCGAGTCTTACTGTAGATTGAGTGGATATGGAAAACGGTTTGTCTTTGCTGGCCTGGATTTACGATAGTTTTTGATTTCTGGTTGGCTTGTGTTCATAGTAGAAAGTAGATATCCAAGAGTAAAAAGCTAGGCACTCCTTGTGCTGTATAATGTCTAATGAAGTAGCACATTCCTTATCTTAGCGTTAGCGTCAACAAGCAGCAGGCAGTTGCAGCAGTTTCATTTCTCTCAGGATAACACTGCAGCTAATTTGCAGCTCTTTGTAGCAGATACAGTTAACATGTCATAACTTTTGCTGTTCATTGTGTTTTTTGTCAAACACTTTCTTTAAACTTTACCGGGTGTGATGGGTACTGTGCTGCTGAACTGAGCCATTTCCTACTTATGTTCCTAGTATTTTTTCGTAACTTCTGTTTTGCTTTATCAAAAAATAAGTTAGCATGTACCAGTTGCATGTGAATAGCACGTGCACAAAATGGAACTACAGTCAATTCCACAATCCCCAGAAAATCCGGGTATGTTCTTGCACTGTTTGAAGAATGATCCAGCAACAAACTCCAGTTAAAAATATTTGAATTGAATAAGGCCTGGAATGCCTCTCTGCAGGAGACAACAGAGCACTTTCCCTTAATGTGTGCAGCAACATCTGGCATATGCTGTGTTTTACTGGTCTGTTGTTTCAAGAGCAGTTTTATTCTGCAGCCATATGCTGGCTAGGGTAACCACCATCAGGGCTAATAACATTCAGAAGCTGAGTAAACTAGTGAAGAGGAAGGCTACAGAGGGCTTTTACTATTAAAATGTTATTCTAAGACATTTGTCATACAGTGACACGATATTCCAGTAGAATATTCTATAATGTACTGTGGATCTAGTGATAAGTTGATTTGTTTGTTTGTGAGTGTGTGTGTGTGTGTCTGTCTGTCTGTCTGTGTGTGTTTGAGTGTGTGTGTGTGTTTGTGTGTGTGCGTGTGTGTGTAGAGGCATACAAAACCGCACGTTGGCACATTGGGATGATACATTTGTCTTTTGCAACCCGTCTGACAGCTGGCTTTGTTTGAAAATGCCACGCTACGTTTGTGGGAGTGAGTTTCCCTCTTTGCCCACCAGAGGCATTGTTTAACATGAGCTCATTAGTCAAGCATCAAGCGCTCGCTCCCCCAACGCCTGACGACACGACAGGATGCCATCTATTGATCTATGCTGCGGATGACTGACAGTTCCTCTGGGCTTTCGCTGTTACCCCCTGTTCCTCTACACACACATGCACGCACGTACGCACACATATACACACACACACACGCTCTCTCTCTCTCTCTCACACACACACACACACACACACACACACACACACACAACTTTAATCTCTCCCTTTCTCTCTCTCTCTCTCTCTTTCTCTCTCTCTGTCTGTCTGTCTTGATGGGAGCTTTGTAATTAGCAGGCAGTGGAGGAGGAGAGAGTGTTTAAAACAGGCCAGTGTTTGATGCTGAGTGCTTTGACTTTGACATCTTTTAAAAAAAAATCTTACGCAGAAGTTTTAATGAGGGGTGCAGAGTCTAAAAGACATCGTGGTCCACATTAGCACCACACACACACGCACACACAGAGACACACACAGACACACACACGCACACACAGACACACACACACACACACACACACACACGCATGCACATTAGCACCACCTCCGCCTACAGTTCCTACATGACATCTCACTTCAGTCCCCACATTGCCTCGCAAATGGTTTTGCCAGCATTCAGTAATCACACACACACATACACACACACACACACACACACACACACACACACACACACACACACACAAACACACAGATTGAGGAACACACGCACACACAGATGGAGAAACACACACACACACATTAGCACCACATCTGCCTACAGCTACTACATGACATCTCACTTCAGTCCCTGCAACGCCTCGCAAATGCTTTTGCCAGCATTCAGCAATTACACACACACACACACACACACACACACACACACACACACAGTTAGAGGGAGGAACACACACACACTCAAACACAAACACACAGGAGGAGGAACACACACAGGAGGAGGAACACACACACAAACACCGTTAAGGCACTTAAAGTAATGGGTTTCCAAATATGTGGCCGATCATGACATGCTGCAGCTTGACTTTCATCTTAACACATGAGAGCATTCTACTTGACCACCATTATAGCAGCACATTAAATATAACTGTCCAGTAGGGGTCGCCACTAAATGAACTCGACACTCAGGCACCACAAAATGAAATTAAACATTCCTGTAAACTGAACATATGTCGATGAAACATGCAATGCCATGTCTTTCTTGAAGTAGACTAGTTAAATATAGAATATAGCAAAATAAAATTATTTACCATAGATTTGAGCTTAATTTTACAGTATATGATGTAATATGTGATATGTGATATGTGTAATATGTATGTGACCTGGGCTGGGTACGCTGCCCAAAATGCACTGGGGTGGATTCGAGACTGCACTTAGGAGGACGGCTGCTACAGTGCTCTAGCGGAAAATTTGTACAGATGATCTAGCTGTGCTGTATTGAGGTGTAGACTCTGCTAAAGTTTAAAACGATTTGATCTGCCTTCACCAATTGCTAACGTCTGGTCCTGACGTATGCAATTAGTCTGGCTGTAAGCCTGCCTAGGCACTACGATTCAAATGTACCACACAAAGTCAACATCATCGCTCACAAGCACTCCCTCTGTTCGCTGACTGGTTAGGCAAGATTCTGCCTGAGAAAACCTTGTCAATGGAACCTCAGCCAGACCCTCTGTACAAAATTAAATGAAGTACGGGGGGCTGGTTTACCAGGCTAGATTAAGGTATCCTTACACTTGCTCTGTGGGATCTGTTGGGTATTTGTGGGCACCTACTGGCTGACACACAAAACTCAACACAACTACTGCTTCAAGGATGACACATGTATCATCGGAGTTAGATGGCTGTACTCTCACAACAGAATGAGTAATATAAAATATGATGCAGTAAGTAAGATAAGTGCATATAAAATATGCATAAGTATTCCACAACAACAAAAAATCAGCATTTTCTCCATAATGGTCTCCTTTATCTTGATAATCTTAATATGCAGGAACATCCAGGCCATTGCTTAGGATATGATGATACACCAAGGTCTCCCCTTTGTTGTTGTATTACAGCACTTATCATCATTGTATGTCTCTGTTAAACTTTTTTTAGCAGACTAATGCAAACAGCCTACAAGCGTGACCATAATTTCTCACATGAATATACAACCTGGCAAATCTAAGTGTCTTGAGAGGAGCTGAAAAACACAATGACCTACATCATTTCCCTTGCCAGAATAGCATAGAAGCCTTCGGTTTAATGTAATCAAAAACACCAAAAAACACTCAGTTTATTAGAAAGGAAAAAAACAAACTACTTTCATACTGGATTAGTTCATTACTAGTCTTTGTAGTACACCACAGTAAAATATATTATATAGACAATATTGTTGCATTACGCATGAAAAGTCAAGAGAGAAGACACATCCATGTGATAGATATAAATCTATTCACTGATACGTCTCATCTTTTGTAGCAGTGTGCTTTGCTGCTGTAGTGGGTGTCTGTTTTAAAGATAGCATGTTTTGGAGTCATCTTTCTCACACATATCACATATAAGAGGCACAGTGCACATGTAGATTGCCATCATTCTACTTTTTGTGTTTACATCTTCAAGGTTATCAGCCTCCTGTGACATTAGAGTTACGTGCTTTCTCATATATATATCTGCTAGGGTTGTGATTCATATGCCTTTTGGGTGCATTTCCTTGGCAGTCCTGAGGGACATGGATGAGCTGGATGTATCTCTTCTAAAACAGATGTTCAAGATGCTCTTGATCACAATGACACATCGCACGTCATAATGGATTCCTTGTTCCTATCTGGACAGCTCGGTGTTATTGGCGAGTTGACACTTCAATCCATCACACAGACACAGACACACAAAGACACTTCTCTTTTCTCTCTCAGTGCCATACACACACATGCACTTGAAAATGTTTCCTATTTCACTCTCGTACTCTCATACACACGCAGATTGCCTTTCTTGTCCATAGAGACCCTCTCTCTCTCTCTCTCTCTCTCTCTCTCTCTCTCTCTCTCTATCTATCTATCTCTCTCTCTCTCTATCTCTGTCTGTCTCCCTCTCTTTGTCATACATACAAACACATTTCATCTCTTTATCACAAACATATATTTCATGCATGGTTCCCTGACTATCAACCAGGCCCTATTCAGTCTCCCAGGCCTACTCTTTGATTTTGATTTTCTATGATACTCTTTTCTTCATCTGTTTTGCATCTGTTTTGCAAGTGTCTCTCTCACACTCTCTCTTTCTCTCTCTTCACAGACTTGTTGCAGATGCAGCGAAGATTGTATGCATGATGTGATAGATGAGAGTGGGTGCCGCTGATGAACGAGTGGAGCGTTTACGCTTGCCTGACGTTATTATACCCTGCTCATGGTTTTACATGCTCTATTTTCTGTGGCAGCCAGTCGCTCGTATAAAAGTGCCTTTTCTAAACTGAAGTGTCTGACAGTTTCATTCCTTTTCACTGCTTTGTTGTTTTGTGCAGTGACTCACATTCAAATAACAGTTCTCTCCCACTTTCGAGTGTGAGAAAAGTTACTGTTACAGACAGACAGCTTAAAAGATTGCCTCTCGTTTTCATCAGAAACATGCTTTGGCCAGGCAGTCTGGAAGGGAAGCAAAAATGCCTTTTTCTGTTTTCATCTTGAAAAAAGTAGTGCAGTATCTCAAAGCGATGTCTAATATTCTGAAAATGGCAATGATGCCAGCTATCAAGGGCTACTTCAGATTAAATGCTTAAATGATTTAATGCAGATTTACCAACACACCTGTGACACTTACACTCATGTGAGACATATACTTTGCACATATTCTTCCAGCACAGCTCACTCATAGACAAGAAGGCTGGATCAACGGATGTCTTATAAATGCCTCTGTGTACTACTGGCCAGAGCTGCAACCAATCAGACCACTGATTCCGATGATGAATGCACAGCGTTTGTTTTTCATTGGTTCTGTATTTTTTCGGACGAGGAAGAACTGAGAATAGGCAGGTTGGCCAGACTGACTTGAATGCGAAATTCAATGTAGCATCACAGGCAGTATGGGCAGGCCCAGGCTATGTGTGAAGTCTTTTAAAAATACAAATATAACACAACAATGTTCCCGTCTTAAAAATGATGAAAGTGATGCCCATTTGTCATTGTGAACACACAGCACACCACAGCACACAGTGCACACAGCATTACATTTAGCTGACGTGCTTATCCAGAGCGACTTACAGTTATTTTTGGTACAAGGTACAGTCCCTGGAGCAATTTGGGGTTAGATGCCTTGCTCAAGGGCACTTCAGCCATGTGTAAGGGTGCAGGAGAGCAGTAGTTATTTACTCCTCCTCCCACATTCTTCCTACTGGTACAGCATTTGAACCTGCCATCCCTCAATCCCAAGACTAACTCCCTAATCATTAGGACACAGCTGCCCGACAACAAAATTCAGTCTCTGTATTTAACCCATCACAAGTGTGAGCAGGGGGGCAGCCAACAGGCGCCCTAGGGAGCAGTGTGTGGGGACAGTGCCATGCTCAGGTTGTCTCAGTCACAGGGGAGAATGGAGGAGAGCACTGGTTACTCACTCCTCCCAACCACCTGTCAGTGTGGGGAGTCAAACCTGCGACCCTTTGGCCACAAGTGCAACACCTTAACCGCTAGCCCATGACTGCCAGTAGGGACAAGAAAAGATAGAGGGGTTTTTGTTTAGTCTAATATTGTGTAGATAATTGGTCCATATGTTAATATTTCATATCCCTGTGCTTCTGAGGTATGTTTAAGTTGATTGGTTGCAAGAGTCGGAACATTCATTTGCAATCCCAAAATGCTCTTTAGAACACAAACATTCTGGCAAGCGTTTTGTAGCATTTGAATATCCATGTCTAGCATACTATTGTAGCCCCAAAGAGGGAAGGAGAGAAGCATAAGGTATGGATATAAAAACAATACTCATGCTGATCATTTAATAATAAGTGGTTGAAGGCAGTTTATGCTACATGGTTTTACATCTAGAACATATACCTATACGTAGGGTTGTATTTAGAAGGAGTGTTTGCATTCCTATTGGTAAAATGGCCTGCCTCATTTCTGATAGCTTGGGACACATGCTAAATTGCAATGTACTGAAAATTGTGTATTGTAAACTGATCATCTGTTGATCAGACATACAACGCCAGGTTTTTTCTTGTTTGCACATGCTAAATGAGGCAGAGTCAAATCTTATTACCTGATCTAGCTCAGAGGAGCCAGACTTGTGGCTGGTGGTTAAACTTAAATGGGCAGTAAAATCAATTTCAGAGGATGAATTCCCAGACAGGATGTAGTGCTATGGTGGAATAATTATGATGTCAGATGACACAAGCACAGAGACACAGTTTGCAGCAGCAGCAGCATGACGATGCTGCGGGAGCGACTGTTTGTAGTCTGTGGGCAGCTGGAGTGCTGGATCTGCCCCTGTCAGTCCAGTGGCTCCAGCCATCTGCTCCTGCACAAACAGGTCGCTTTAACCCCAGGACCCCCCCACTGCAGGAGGCTAGAGAACAGCAGCCAGAGAGGAGATCTGAGCTCAGCCCTGCTAGCTGTCTTTTTTTTTAATGTTTATATTCCTGAAGTCCTAAGAGGTGAAAGTCAGTGAAATTTGGACAACCCCCAGTAGCTAGGATTTTGTTTCAAGTGCATTGCTTAGTGGCAAATCTGGGTAAGTTAACCCAAAGTACGGGGTGAAGCTCCTATTAGAAGGGTCGTATGGCTTTGTTTTGCTTGGAGAATAAGGTCATAGGGCTGCTCTATTAGTCAAGTCAAGTCAAGTCAGATTTATTTGTATAGCGCATTTCATACATAAATGCAGTTCAATGTGCTTTACACAAATTTTTAAATAAAATACAATTTAACATAGGAAGGAAAGAAGAGAAAATAGGTACAAGAAATAAAAATGTCCACAATCGTGTAAAATATGATAAATATGCAGCATCCTCCGTAGAGGGCCCAGAGGCTGGCTGGCTGGTTTAGGCCCTCTCGCCCCTTATCCTGCGAGCCAGCTGGATAAATCCTTGGGCATGATGGTGACCCTCTTGGCGTGGATAGCACACAGGCTGGTGTCCTCGAACAGACCCACCAGGTATGCCTCATAGCCTCCTGAAGGGCGCCAATGGCAGCGCTCTGGAAACGCAGATCGGTCTTGAAGTCATGAGCAATCTCACGCACCAGGCGCTGGAAGGGCAGCTTGCGGATCAGCAGCTCAGTGGACTTCTGGTAGCGTCGAATTTCTCTCAGAGTTACGGTACTGGGCCTGTAGTGATGGGGTTTCTTGACTCCACCGGTGGAAGGCGCGCTCTTCCTGGCTGCCTTGGTAGCTAGCTGCTTCCTTGGTGCTTTTCCTCCAGTAGACTTACGGGCGATCTGCTTGGCACGGGCCATCTCCCAGTTCTGCTTAAAAAACGGAGTGATCCGAAGACTCAAAGTTGTCAGGTCCCAACGAGCTACACCAACGTCGAACAGCCAAACCTCTCGGCGTCCACCAACTTCAAAAGCACACCAGTCGTAAGGTAAAACACGCAAAAAAGAAAAACTGACTATATACAACTGCCAAACTTAGTTAAACTATTACAAATGAAAACCCAACAAAATATTCAGTGTATTCGCCAAAAACATCAAAAATACCGAACAAAAACAAGCCAGACGGAGCGGCGTTAAACTCGCCAGCGTCCCCGTTACTAGGCAACCTAGGCGTACCCCCTTATGTCTCTCACAGTGAAAGAGCTACAGCAGCTATTTCATTTATTAGGGGCTTTACTACTTACTTTGAATGAAGTAACTCAGGTTTGTCAATACAACATATTAGTCGCAGGCCCAGGTATTCTTCTCTGTCTGCGCCCTTAGCCTGATTATCAACTAGGAATTTCACTTCAGCCCCTAACCTACTGCACATGGTAAAATAGAGCTTTCTTTCTAAATCGACTTGCAAGGCAGGGCTGCTAGACATATATCATATATATTTTAATTACTGTGTGGTTTTATAGTACTGAGCTCAACTGTTGTTGGTAACCAGCAGAGCTATTATAAAAGGATCAGCTCTGTGTGGGCTTATTATGCCTCTGTCTAGCTATTTGGGTGATAGACTGGTGCTTCTGCCCAGCTATTCAGATAATAGACTGGTGCCTCTACCCAGCTATTCAGATGATAGACTGTTGGGCCTTCTCTACCTTTGTTTTTCTTTTTTTTATATTCCCTCTACTGTTTCGGTCTATTCTGTAGATGTAACCTTTTCTCCTGCTCAGTGACTGAGCCTGAGGCTTAGCCTGAATCACAGCCATCTCATTTCATCGATTACTCCAGCTACTGCCCACAGGGCTGAAAATATCCCATACATACACGGGCGCTATCCGTGGTGCTGAAAGTAGCCTTTGAAAAGAGGTTTTCAAGCCTTCCACTGCGCGCTCTGTAAGGAAAAAGGGGACACGGCCCCTTTGAAGACCTCCGCTTCCATGAGTGTGTCTCTGAGCGTACCCCCTTATGTCTCTCACAGTGAAAGAGCTACAGCAGCTCTTTCATTAGCAGAGAGTGAGTGGGCAGAGGCCTTACTCATTTGTGCCTGACTGTAATCAGGGAATAATTCCTGGTTCTGGTGAGATACCACTGTACCAGACATGGCCGTCTTTGTCAAGCAGAACACATTTGGATTCATTAAACCACACACATTAAATGCATGACAGAAGTTGTGTAGATGATGTATTTATTGCTTTTAGCTAAGGTGTTGCATGGAATACAGTGACATTTACTACACCATTAGAATAATCTTCTCGTGGCCACATTTCTGTTCATCGTAAATTGAACTTTAAGTCCCCCATGCTGACGTACCAAAGTAATGAAAATATTGTGGATGCATTCCCATAGTGTATTAGTACTGGAGACAATCCAAGGTAGTTTGTTTTACCAGTCTGCTGTCAGCACTTTGCCAATGGAGACTGGAAAATTTGATCGAAGAATTAAGGAATCAAATAAATCAGTATTACGACATCACTTCCCTAAAGTGTTGGGCATATGCATCCTTTAGTGCATAAATTCCTACTTCTGGGAAAAAATACACCACAGTTCAGTGTAGTATAGTACAGCCAAATGACAAAAAAACTATTTGGTGTTAATACCCTTCAAATCATCATAATAGTGCCATAGCATTTTTGTTATTTGTGAACAGAAAGAGTGTGTTAGTGCCAGTGCCTTAAGTAAGGGATAATGTCCTGTCCTGTGAGGCGGTCATTCTCGTGGAATAAGCCTCGACGGTGATGCAGGAAGTGGAGGGGTCTTGAATCACTCTGAAGGGGCTTATTCCATGAGAATGACCACCTCACAGAACATTATCCCCTTTAATATACGGCTACTTGCCAATAAAAAAAGTTCGAAAGTTAGAAACTTATAACACTGTCATATTTGACTTCCTCTGGTAAGAAATAGTTCATCAAGGAAAAAGAATGCTTAAGTGTTGCGTGGCAATGTGTCCAGCTGCTAAATGACTCGTTGCGAATCTAACCAAATCAAAAACATATCTGATGCCTAACTCCAGCTGGGCCTCTGTGGGTGTTATCACGTCCATTAGTAAGTAATGATGAGTTATTAGTCTGGAGCAGGTCTGCAGACAGCCACATGAGGGGAGATGGATGAAGGAGCTGAAGTGGCCCCACGCACTACAATCTGGAGCTCCGTAGGAAAGGTCACCACTGGAGAAATGTATAGTCTGTGTTTATGTGTGTGTGTGTGTGTGTGTGTGTGTGTGTGTGTGTGTTTGTGTGTGTGTGCACATCTGTGTATTCTCTACCTCTGTCTTTCTGTGTGTCCCTCTTTCTTTATCTCTCTCTCTCTCTCTCTCCCTCCCTCTCTGTCTGTCTCTCTCTCAGTGTGTACATAGGTGTTCAATAACAGCTTGTGACAGCCCTTCACAGCTTGCTGTGATGCCGTATATGAGGAAGGCAATGACGGTTTATCTTCAAAGTGTCAAGTGCCATCTATCAACTCCTCTCACCCACCCTTTTCTAACACAAACCCATATTCCCTCCACACAGTGACATCCCACCCTCCCACCCCAACCAATCTGTGGTCATTTTATGCCTGAGTGCCTGCCCATATACTATAAACCACACAGAGCACAACCAGCCTACCTCAAGAGCACCTGTCAAACATGACACCAGCACCTGCTGGGTGAGTGGTGAGGTCAGGTGTAACCGAGGTCTTCCTGCGCAGTCCAGCCCCAAGCTCAAACCTGCTGCAGCTCCGTCATGGAAGACAGACGCGCCACCAAGTGAGCTAAAAGCTGGGTCATTAGCTTAGTCAGTAGTGAATCTTTTTGAGGTGTCGGGAGAGAGGTTTACCAATGTTCTAATGCTGAGCTGTGCTAGTTAGGCATCCGCTACACACGGTTATCTGACCTTATTTTAAAAACCCCAGAGCAAATCTGGCCTGAGCAGGTATGTACCATATTGGCGTTGGAGCATTGTGTTTGAGAGGTCAGACAGCAACACTACAAAACCTTTGAAACTTAAAACTGCTGCAATAACAAAATTAGCATTTTTACTCAATATGGACGAGTAAATGTATAGAGATATTTGTTTTTTAACAGCATTCAGTCTGTGTGGCTATTTATGTTTTCAACAGTAGTAATTCTGGGAATCAAAATGCACACTACAATAGCCCTCTCTTACTCACTGCACAAGCATGCAAAATATTAGCTGGTGTCTGATGTGTTGTGCATATAAAGCTGTGAAACATCTGCACAGATGACAAAAAAAGTATTACAAAACAAAAAACCCTTCTGAATAGAAGAAGAGGGAGGAGGAGATTTCAAGTGGCATTTCCATCTTTCATGCCTTACAGAATTATGAGATGGGCTGTAGCCTCCACGAGGGCAAATCCCTGATTAAAGTGTATTTACTCGTGCTTTGCAGGGGGGGTGGGGGTGGGGGGTTCGCTTTGCACTCAATCGGCCTCAAACCGAAATGTCAAGTGGAATTAATGATGCCAGGGAGGCCCCCATTTGGGCTCGTGGGTCAACGCTTTAGCTCAGCGCCCTGTTAAATTCCTCCATTATGGGGGGGGGTGTCCCACTCATCTGGTCTCAGGCTGTAGAGGAGAAGCATATGCCAAATCCTGCAGACACGCTTTATGAGGAAGTCATTGGGAGCCCTCTGTTTCATTGGACAGAGTGTGAAATTAGCCTCCAGACCAATTGCAGGCCCTGGCAATGAGATTTCCGCTTTCTTATGGTCCGAGTGTGGCCATCAGTGTCACAAAGTAGTGTTTGGTGAAAGAGAAAGAACCCCCCACCCCCAAACACACACACACACACACACAGACAGACACACACACACACACACACACACAGAGATACACACACACACACACAGACACACACACACACATACACACACACACACACACACACACACACACACACACACACACGTACTGAATCATAATAACAGCATAAACATGGTTTTCAGAATATTTTGTCTGGAGATGGCCAGAGGTTAACAGTGTTGGACAAGGGAGGAGAACGAGAGAAAGAAAGAAAGAGAGAGAGAGAGAGAGAGAGAGAGAGAGAGAGAGAGAGAGAGAGAGAGAGAGAGAGAGAGAGTGTAAGCTAGAGAGCAAAGAAATGGACTTGTAAAAGCTGTGGTAAAGCAGTCAGAAGGGTGACAACAGGGACATCTGCCATCTCAAGCCACTGCCAAAGAAAAAGACACTTGCGTATTAAAACCCATCCACTGAATTAATGGATTTCAGGGAGTTTAAACTCTGTCAACAAACAGGATAAAAATGATGGTTGATGAAACTCACATCACATTCAATATGCCCACTGTAGGGGCTTAGCATATCCATTAGCACTGAGCTGTGGACCCTATTCTCTCTTTACATGGCTCAGTGAATTTCCGTAACCTCTAAGGCACGTGAACTCATTTTGAAGGGCAAAGCCTTGAGTCTAGAAGCATTCACAAACCAGGGTTGTGAACCCAGGGTAGTAAACGGCCCTCATATATTTTTACATTAAGTTTGCGAAGAAACCCATGCTACCTGCCAGGTCTTTGGACATTTTTAGGACTTAGCATGGGGTAATCCTCTGCACTGGCACATATGGGGTGGGCCTGGGTTTGGCCTGAGGCCAGCCTCAGGTTGAGTTGAGGAAGAGGTCTGCCCTGGGGGGGATGACAGTTATGCATTTTGGAGAGCAGAAGCTTCCTTTGGCTCCCTGCCCATCACCCATCCCTTTCAGATGCAATTTAATAGCTTTAATATTTAAGGCTGTCCTTTCGACCTGGTGGGAGCTTAAACTTAATTTGT
>CM059282.1:5047090-5082090 GCA_030347295.1 Setipinna tenuifilis | reverse complement strand
TTCAGGGGTGCAGAATGTGTACAGTAAGAGCAGTAAGAGACAGTGTGTGTGGCCATTATATGTATTCATTTAACATTTCTTAGTCATATATATATTTTAAAATCATGACATTTTTCTCTAAAGTCACAAGAAACCACTTCATATGACTGATCTCGCCTGGGGCAGAGAAAGTGCTAGGATTGGTAATTCACGGCTCTAAGAGCTCTGATGGGAGAGAGCAGGGGGATGGGGTTGAAGACTGAGCTATCTCCTCCTTTCCATAGGCTTAAAGTCTGGAGCACAAAGTCTGATTAAGATCATTTCTACCTGCACACACAGCAGTTTGCATGTTCAGACGGATGATTCAACACAGTCTGCCTTCAAAGCTCTTTCTCTTCTTCCTTTTTTTACTGCCTTGCTCCTGGAAATGAGGGCACTGTAATTATTACATTGTGTACCTGAATCATTCTTTGTGAGGCATAATTGAACTGTAATCTGCATAAATTCCTCTAATTTCATCCTTCGCGTATTAGGAGGAGGATGCCTGTGAGTCTGTGCTTACCAGAGTAGGCACAATTTCCCATTATGCCATTTATTTCAACACATGTTTCATTTACAAGCATTTTACATAGTTGTAAACATTTTCCAATATAGGTGAACATTGTGTGTATGTAAACCTAAAACATTGTCTTTAAAGTAATATTATACTCAACTATACAGTATTTTTATATGCAGTATATGTACAGCATATACAGTATTTCACGAGGGTGTTATCTCAGTTTCACTCCTCTGGTTTTCAGTATAATATAATATTTTATAGCCCGTAGAGCAGACACTGAAAAGCAGGGGGATTATGGCTCAGACTTTATTTGAAGAGTTAAAAATATTTCCAGATGCTGAGACTATTAACAAACCATCTGTTGAAACTCTGTGTGTTGTTCAGGTTGGAGTTACCTTAGGTTGGAATTGGTTGAAGGTGAATATTAAACAAAATGAAACTGCATTTCAATAAACCATCTGTAAAGTATCTGTGGGTGTTTCCAGATCCAGTGTTTCCAGATTATGTAAAAAGAGGATGACTGACTGATGGAACTCAGCAAAGATAACAAACCACCACCAACCTAAGCCCCACACATCCCTGAGGCGTGCTGTCAGTAGTGCCCCAAGTCACAGGATGGGCCAAGATTTTTCTACCAGTAGCACTCCGAACAACAGACCATCTACCAATAGACCTCGAACAACGGTGCTATGGATTGATTCACACCAAACTTCTCCTTTAAGCCTACCCTTAACCACATATAGTAGTTAACAGAGTTTCTACAGACAGTTTATTAATAACCTGAACATCTGTGGATCTAGTCTATGAAGAACGGTTCAAGTTAAGTGTCACCAAATTATCTGACTTGTCTGGAAAGCAACAGCTGACTGGAACAAAATTATTCATTCTCATTACTTCATTACGGACACTCTATTACCACAGTGGATGACTAATCAGGCCACTTTTTTTCTTGCAGGTCCAAGAGTTCCTGGGCTGAAAAAAAAAAAAACAAAACAAAAAAACAATGGTTATATTTTAAGGAAGTGTGTTAAATTACCCACTTTTTTAGTCTCTGTATGTACTGTATGATCCTTTAGTCAGTGGGCTATTAGTTTACTGAGCTTTGAACAAAATTGCCCTGACAATCTTCATGTCCATTAAAGCACCAAGGTTGGCCATCCTTTTGCTTAGACACTAATGACACTTAGACACTAAACTATTTATTTGGAATGAATAAAGATGTATTCAAGATTACAAATAGCTATTTTTACATTAGCTACTTTTTTACATTAGCTACTTATTTTTAGCCATATTTTGGGAATAGCCTAAAAGTTTGTGCACCTCTGATCCAGACATCAGACAAATAAAGCTGATTAAGTACAAATTGTCTAATTTATGCATGCGTGCACAAGGACTGTCAGCTTGATTGCAGACAAAAAACGGTTGCCAGCTCCACTGTACTGGATGGTTAAAGACACATTGTGAAAGTATGCCTGTAATAATATCGGAAACGACAGAAAGCAGGTGATTGGACGAGGAGAACTGCCAATATCGCATAACTGCCGTTCCTCACGTTGAGCTCCGCAGACAAGTAGGCGAGAGTTTTCTGCAGATGTGTTTGGAGATGTAGCCTACTGCGGTGCGCACCGTGCTAGTGCCATATCAGACTTTAACAACAGACAATCGGTCTAGCCTTAACCAACCTGACTTTCTACACCGACTGAATGTAGCAAGTGGTGACTAAACGTTTCGATTCGTGAACTCAGCCTATCTCAATTCAGCGTCATCTTTCGACCCAAAGGAAAGAAAATGCCTGTGGTAACTCTGTTACCTTTTACTGCGACTTTGAATAGGAAGTCTGCCAACACGACTTCGTTTCGACTGACAGAAAAATTTATCTTGCTTTTAGTTTTCAGTGCTTTTATTACGCTGTGTATCGGGGTGCTTTTCTTTCTACCGAATTCGTCAAAGCTTTTCAGTGGAGTTTTCTTGCGCTCATCATCCGTCGAAACGGCTACAAGGACAGGTACGGATCGAGACTCCGGCGTCAGCGGTGGAAATACGGATAAAACAGTTAGAATAAAACAAGAGCACGATGAAGTCTTAATCGAGGCGCAAGGCACGCTTCAAAAGCACCCGGAAGACATCAAGAAAGATATAAAAACAGAAAAAGACAAAGTTGTTCAAGGTCTTGTTAAAGGCTGGAAAGGCAAAAATCTCCCCATTATCGAGTATGTTCGGCCACCCGGAGCAACAGGGCAGGAGCCATCGGACCCAGATATGAAACAGAAAAGGGACAAAATAAAAGAGGTAGGGCTATGTATGTTTTTTTACATATATTTTCTCTTGCTTAAATACTGGACAGTCTGAGAGGGATCCTCCTTGCCTCTCAAAACGCATTAGAACGAATTAGTCAATTAGTCAGACAAACTAATGATACGTGTCTTCCAACAGTAGCAAAAGCTGCGTCTCACACCTTAGTCTATGCCCTGTCCATGGTGCTGAAGAATGTAAAGGCCAATCGTCCCTATCTACGGCTTTTTGGAGACTTCTTGGCCCCGCGTTACCTTATTTACCGTACCTGTCATACATATACTCACTAGCCGATGACTACCGGGACATGAGCATGCGTTGTTCTGACCCATGAAAATACTCTATGAGTCAGGAACATGCTGTCACAACATGCCAATGAAAACTGCTTGTGTCGGCATTTCAAAACCTGCCGTTTGCTTACATAGTGTTACATCACAGTGGGGTGGATGTCTGGCAAGTGTTGTTTGTGTGTGTCTAAATTCGGGGTTTACAAAACCAAACATATGTCAGTTTAACAATGAGAAAGATACTCATTCAAACAGACCTCCTTGTGCCACTGTTTGTTGTTTTTGCCCTTTTTGTCTATTGACTGGAGATCAACAAGATGCACAGTCATAATAGTTTAATAATTAACAAACGTCAACTATGTATGTGTGCCTGTTTCCCCTCTTTGCCTGAAACACTGAAAGCAACTCTGCCACCACCTCGTCCTGCTCCTGGATGCTGGTAAGCTGGCAATACTTTAGTCCATTATGGCCCTGACTAAAACAGAGCTACTGTGCGTATGCCTGCTGTGGACAAAGTCCCTGCAGAGACTACAAATGCAGAAGTCTGTTATTTCCTGTGCTGCGGTAGACTTGTATTGAATAAATAATCATTGCAAAAGTAGCTGTTACCACAGAGGGGTGAAAAAGAGGGACAAAAGACAGTAAGCAGTCACAAACAGCCATTAGCCAGCTTTCATAATGGTTTGCTTGAAGTAAGATTGACTCATAGCATCAGTTTCTGTGTAAAGTGTGTTTTACCAGAATATGGTATTGTGAATAACTGTGGGCTTAATAAGTTTATTGAAATGTATGTTTTTTTTTTTGCTTGAAATTGGTATAAGAATAGCGATTTTCATAATTGCTCTGCAAGAGCAATTAATGTCAAGAGCTGAAAGTGAGAACACAGGGCGCGGAGCTGGAGGCCGGTTTGAGTGGGTCTCGTCTCGGCAGCTCCCACTGTGTCTCTTTGAAGGTATTTTTGTACAGGCCCTAATATATCCACAGATACCTTGATAGAGTGGGAGAGTGAGAGACAGAGAGAGAAAGTGAGAGAGAGAAACTGTGTATGTGTGTGTGTGTGAGAGAGAGAGAGAGAGAGAGAGAGAGAGGGAGAGACAGATAGATAGCTATGTAGATAGAGAGACAGATAGAGTGAGTGAGAGAGAAAGAGTAAGGAGAGAGAGAGAAAAAAGAGAGAGAGAGAGAGAGAGAGAGAGCAAGAGAGAGAATGAAGAACTATAATGAGGATCTGACTGATTGCTGCACATTAGCATGAAGAATGAGAACAACTGCACGACACCTGGCCTCTTTCTGTCAGACTGGAATATTAGCCTATACAGCAATAGAAGAGGTCAGTTCATTTGCATTAGCAACTTAAAATGTGTCACAAGCCCAGATGGATGGATATCAGCTGTGCAGAAAAACTTGCGATTTCTTCTCTAAGCCTCTCTATTTCAGGGTTCAACTCTGAGCTGTGTCGGTGCATTTTTTTCTTTTCTTTTTTTTGCTGCATAGACTGATTAAATGGGGGGTTTTGACTGCCCTCACTCAGCACCTAATGCTGCCTGTCTGACAGGCGTCTGGTCCGTCTGGTTCTTTGGAAGATTTCTTTGGCCTTTTAAATGAGACTGCTCCATCTAAGAGAGCCCGTGTCTGGCTGGTGATTGTGAGAACAATAGTAGAACCAATTATCACCTCTGCAGACTTGACTCGACTCGACTGCGAGTGTGTTTTATAATGTTGATAAAGTTAAAAAGGAAACAGAATACGAAGTGAAGTATTCATTAAGAGGAAATGAATGTGAGGTTTTTTGCATGTCTAGGTTATTTTTACACACACACACACACACACACACACACACACACACACACACACACACACACACACACACACACACACACACATATAATCGCACAGTAAGTATATATGGAATTATTCAGCCAGGCTGTTTTTACCACCGCCCCCTACTCTCTCTGTTATACACAAACACACACACGCACACACACACACACACACACACACACTGACACTTTAACACACACACACACACACACACACACACAAACACACACACACACCCACACGCAGACTGCCCAGATACTAGAGTTGGTTCTTTCGGCATCAGTCGGACTGAGATCCATTGTCAGCTGTCAGTCCCATCAGACAAACAGGTAGCTCTATGTTCCAGTGTGACCTTTGACCTCCTGCATCAGCTCTTACATCAATCACCCTGCAATATGACCTTCATTGAAGGACTCCAGATGTCCATCTTGCAGTTTGTCACTTACTTTATAACTTTCCGTCCATACAGCATACACACAGGACAGAATCACATGTGCACACGTGTCACACGTGTGTACACACACACACACACACACACACACACACACACACACACACACACACACACACACGCACACACACACACAAGCCTAATATTGCAGTAGTGTGATTAATGTTGATATGTATAGTTAAGTTAGGGTGAAGATCAAAGGTGGACAACCACAGCTTCACAGAGTTAAAGTCCTGTTGTGTGTTGCTTCAGTTGTACTCGTTAGAGTCAGATGGCTTTGTGAATGACTGTATGTCAGTTGTAGTTACTAGAAAATAGGCATTGAAGTGGATTTGGCCTGAATGTTTGGTAGATTAAGTGCTTTAGTAGCCTGACAAGCCAGCCCACATCAAATTGTGTGGTTTGGCCACAATGGATAGGCCAGGCGCAATCCAAGGGGCGGCATCAATGGCTGTCATTCAAACTGCCTTTCCACTCAATAGGACAGCACTACGACCAATCACAGCAACAAACTTGTTTACCATAGCACAACACCAGTGCACCATCACAGTCCACCCACCCAGTGACTCTCTACAAGGGTAGACAATGTGACACACACAATTTTTATCCAGGGTAGACCGAGGATAACATTTTTAACTACTACCGCTGGAGTATGTCTACATTCCTAGGCTACTGTTGAGGGCCATCTCCACTGATTACTGTTCTGCCTTAGTTATCATTGTATGCTTTTTGTCTGATGCACAAGCATGTTAATCCATGATTCAGAAAGTAAAATCCCTGCCACATATTTGATCCAACCAAATGTTCTGAACCCAGCTGATGCTTAGGAGCGCACAAATCATCAGACATGGAAATGAACTTATCAGTAAATTCACCTGTGTTAAGTGCACAGGCCAGTAAGATCACTTGTGTTAACTGCACAGGCAGAGGAACCAGCCCGGCAGTTGAGCTCCCCGGGAACCATGGGGGACATTAGTGGAGCTCTCCACAGTGCCCTGGTGCATTTCTCTGGTGCTACTGGACTATAATAAAGTTCCTTTACAAAACATTTGAAGCACTTTGAGCTACATTCTTTGTATGAATTGTGCTATACAAGTACAGATAATAATAATAATAATAATAATAATAATAATAATAATAATAATAATAATAATAAATACATGGAAGGGTTTTTACTTTCTGTAGCTTGCTTGACACCTCTGCTGACATAAGTATTTGTGACTTTATATCAGACTGTGGCTACTTTTGGACTTTTGGACAGGTAAAGAGACAAAGTAATGTTTCTTATGACCAACTGTGACCTCACCAAGCGGATTGGGGCTCTTTTTGAAATGCTTCCACTTTTTAGAGTGCTCCATAAAACAAAAATTTTCTCTTGTACTGTCAGCCCATAAATAAAAAAAAAGAACTGGTTGTCACTCCAGCAGACATGGGCGCTATTAAAGCCTGCGTCGCTCAGTCGACCTGACAGCGAGTGTTCAGACAGGCTCTTCTCCAGGGGCGGGTCTCAGGAGCGCCATCTGAGGGCTCAAAGACCTCTTTTGTCACGTCTAATAGCCTGCATCCCATTAGCGAATCCATGTCAGCGTCTCTCTCTCTCTCTCTCTCTCTCTCTCTCTCCCTTCTCTTTCTTTATCTCTCTCTCTTTTTGTCTGTTCTGTCTCTCTATGTTGATGTTTGTGTCTTTCTCTCTTTCTGTCTCTCTCTCACTCTGTCTATCTGTCTCTCTTTCTGTCTGTCTGTCTCTCTCTCTTTTGGTGTGTGAGTGGTGTGGTGATTCATTGCAAGAGATGACAGCCGTTGGCAACAGTGATATCTCAAGCCAGCATTGTCATAGCTCTGCACCACTCTGCTCTCCCCACGGACCCACCCACCTACACACACACACACACACACACACACACACACACACACACACACACACACGTACACACACACAACCCCCAATTTGGGGCAGAGGGATACCAATTGTCATTCTCTGTGCTGAGATTGACATCTCAGGTTAGAACACCGAGGCTAGATTTTTGATGAAGTTATTTCAGTCATTCCAGACTGTACAGAAGGTAAACAGCCAAGATTTAAAAGGCACTTTGCATTTTGTGCATCTGCCTGTCTGCTTTTACCTCCGACCAGGAGGTTATGTTTTTGATGACGTTCATTTGTTTGTCTCTCTGTTTGTTTGTTTGGTAGTTAGGAACTTTCTTTACGGAAAAAGTTATGAGCGGATTTCCATGATTGTTTTTGTATGGTATGGTTGGACAGGGGCCAAACAGAAAGAATGGGGTGTATTCCAAAATGGAGGCACAGTGACTAACCCAGCTAAGTAAACTCAGAGTGAGTTGTAAAACTCCTAATAGAAGAGACTCAGAGATTCATCCTTCAGTCAAAACAAAGCCACAGGGCTCTTGTATTACTAGAGATATCACTTGGTCAGAGTTAACATACCCAGGTAAGTAACAAAACCTGCTTTCTGGAACACCCCTCAGCACTATGCATTTTGTCCACATGATTGTTTACTGTGATTACGTTTACCTTGCCTCCCTATTTTTCATATGTGTGTTTTGTTTGTATTTATCTCACTCGGGTCAGTTGTTTGGCAGTTTGGGAGAGGAGTTGGACTGTGGGCCTGAGAAAGGAAAGTAAAGTAAGTACATGTGTTGAATAATTCAGCCAGACTGCTTTTTACCACCCAACCATTCCAGCCCCCTACACGCACACACACAGACACACACACAGACACACACACACACACACACACACAGGCACATAAATAAATAAGGAATGCCAGGAAGACAGAGCGATGGAATAAAGAGGCACAGAAATAGAAAAAAAGCATATTGGTGCAGAACACAGAGAGAGGGTGAGAAAAAGAGGCAATTTTGCATTGCAGTGCAAGGCTGCATTGTTGAGTGGTTGGTATCACCCACACACCCACACACACACACACGCAGACACACGCAGACACACACACACACACACACACACACACACACACACACACACACACACACACACACACACACACACACAGACGCACGCAGACACACACACACACCCAGAATCAGTATTAGGGTGAGTACATAGCCAGAGCTTGAGCTGCATGCTAACACAGGGCTGTAATTGACTCCTTGGGGTCAACTCAAAGCAGACAGAGATGGGATGAGCTGAAATTTGATGAGATGACTTTAGACATATTAATAGCAACAATGGTGCAGCAATTTTAACCTGTGAGGCCCGCCTTCATGGTTTGTTTACTACTTGTTTTCTTCTGCATCTACTTTTTGTGATTTGTGAACACCACACACACACACACACACACACACACACACACACACACACACACACACACACACACACACACACACACACACACTCACACACAAAACACTTTCACCTATAGCCACCTCACAGCACAAACAGAATATACTCAGTGTGTTCCTGTTATGATTGTGCACTATTTTAGCCCAACCTTTTGGCCTAGTCTCCACTCTAACAATGTTCGGAAAAGTGCAACTTGTGTGCAGGTTTTTAAAGAAACAAAACACACAGTTTCCTGTTGTTTTTCCTCGATGTACTTACACGGAGCGCTCAAGGTCAGATCTGATTGGCCATGCTATCGGCTGGGCTTGTTTTGTATTGAAGGGAGGCTGCCTTGTTGTGGAAGGTGGCGAAAGATTAGCTTTAAATCACAGCTGCTTACCCTGATGGGATAGCCTTGACTTAATTGATTGTTCGTCCTCTCCCTCATGGGATTATAACAGTGGATGAAGAGGGGAAACATGACAGCACAAAATGACCGAATGGCATGAGGGATGAGTTTATGACAGACTCAAAAACTAGATGCCAAGACAAACGGCTTGCCCCATTTGACCCCACTTGAATCTTACCAGACTGCAAAGTCTTTAGGGGCAGAAAAGGGATCTCTTTCTGTATTGATATTACTTCTGTAACATTCTGTAACAGTAGCGGTTTTAGGCACGGGCGAACCGGGCACTGTTCTGCACTATAGAACACTATAGAACCGCCACTGTTCTGTAACACTTACATTCACACATACAAATCTGTGTGTTTTTTCACTCTGAGGTGTAGGTCCAACTAATGCCATTAATTTTTTAAATCATGTCAATTGTACATGTATCATTAAAGAGAGTGTGGTTATGTGTAATTGGGTATATGCACCTTCAGTCTATAAGAATATTTCGCCTGGTGCGTAAACCACATAACATGAAAATAGCAAGTGGGAAAAAGAAGAGGCGCGCTTAGAGGGCTGATACTTAAAGTACTTGAAGCCGAAAAATGTATAACAAGGCTTAGGACAAGGCTGGATGACAGACATTTCTGGCTTCATCCATCCCCAATGTCTCCAGTTTGCCATGTGTAATTGGGGCAATTTTGTAAAACAAGACACCTCAACTAACCTGCTGACTGGACCTTTTAACGGGGTTCTTCTTCAGCTCAAATGATCTGGCTTGTTAAGAAAATGATGAATGGCGAGGCTTTGGGCATGTTAAGGAGGAGCAAGTCGAAGGGAAAAATCAATTTGCCTTTCACAAAGCGCTTATTACTTTGCCTTCTGTCAACTTTCAGGGTCAAACCCAATTTTGCCACTTCTTAATCACCTGGGGATCAGTCTCCGGGTGTTCTTTGGGTCTCCTTTCAGTTTGAAAGAAAAGGTTTACAGCATTCCAATAGAAGTTTTCTTTTTTATATTCAACTACTGAAATTAAAATTACACGAATCTGACATAAATAAACCTCTGGTTAATAGTTTATACATCATAAAAACTAAAGGAAACATATACATAGATCATTCTCTTTTATACAGTCTATGGAACATCTGTGTTCAATCTTGACTCCTCAATATTGATAGTTACTTGGCAAATTGGTTGTAAAGAACAATTGAAGAGTTTATTTCATTCAGAGTTACATATTAGAAGCCTGAGGCTATATATGAGAGCCTTACAACTAGAGTGAAGCATTATGCCGTATATGTCTGCTTTAGCTTTTTAGTCACGCTAGTGCACAGCCCTTTGATGCAGTCCTGATGTGCGAGGGGGGGGGGGGGGGGGGGGATGGGTATGGTGCCCAGAGTGACAAACAGACCAAAAGGCAATTAAAGCTTGTTGTTCCAATATATTTGGCAGTTTGACAACATGAGACACTGTACTGGCCCTGTACTCATGCCATTAGCGTGACACCAACCACATTTGAGCTCAGTGGAAAGAACGTTTCAAGAGTTGTGCAATAAAACAGACAGAGACAGATGTTCCTTGCATTTATAGATAGATTATGAATGTTTGGATATGCTAGTTTGCTAACAAGAGTTATGGAACTAACGACTGAGCTTTGACTATGGTAACCACCCATTTACAATTAGTAAGTGTAAGGTAGACAGGTTAGAATTGTATTTGTATGGTGATGGAAAGGTATCTAGTAAATTAAACAAAGCTACTTGCAAACAAAATTCATTTTCATATTTTGATAGTAAAACTTTTTTGGCACAGGCCTCCATCCATATTTGAATTTGTTGGAGAAGGAAAAGGTGAGAGCTTGGCCACTGGACATCAAAACAGGGACCAACCTGTAAAAAGTGGCTGGAAGGGTGGAGGAGGAGACATCAAAGTCGACATACTTTAAGCTGCAGAAAGTGAAGTTAGATAGGGCAGATTTAAAGGAACATGCTAAGACCCTTTTGGCAAGACACACCTTCATCCCACTGATGAAGGATTAAATGTACTGACTAAATAAATGAAATGACATAGCAGAGAATTCCTTCAGAGGACAACAGTGTAAGATAAGATTGACTAAATCCGCTAGGTACATACTGTAACAACGTAATGATTGGTTAACAACAATATAGACATAGCTGTATTTAGGCTACAATTGACAGTTTTTGTCCTACAGGGACAAAAATAACTTGGAGAGGAAGGATGGTGGAGAGGAATAGTTGTAGTTCTAGTGCTGACTAAAGCGGGTCTCAGGCGGAGCAACCAGCTGCATACTAAAACACCTCAGCACATGGAACACAACTCAGACAATCCCTCAATTGGAGACCAGCCCTTTACCCACAGTCCTACAAAAACAAACTGTTTTCTCACAGAGGGTCGTCTAGAGAAAGTGAGATAGACAAAGGGAACAGAAGAAAAAAAAACAGTTAAAGAACAAAATAAGATAGAGGAGAGGGTTTAGACGGAGAGACAGACAGGCAGCCAGAGATAGATAGATAGATAGATAGATAGATAGATAGATAGATAGATAGATAGATAGATAGATAGATAGATAGATAGATAGATAGATAGATAGATGACTGCGCTCAAATCTCACTGATGCTGTACTGCGAACAGGAGTACTGCTAGAAATTATGAGGAAGAAAATAATTTTGGGCCCCCACCACAACCATATTATAGTCCTTTCTGGGCCCTTGTGACACTCTGGGCCCCCTGAATCATGCTGATCTACCCCCACTTAGCAGCGCTCCTGACTGTGAAAAAAAGGCAGTCAGCTCAACTGTTCGGCCAAAGTGAGTGACAGAAGGCCTATTTCCTTCAACCCGGTACTGGAATACTTAAGAGCGGCAGGGCAATATTCCTCCACTCCTACATTCTCGCTCTCTTTATCACTTCATATCATCCAGTCTCTCTAACTAACCAGCACCACCACCGATTTTTTTTTTTCGTGGCAGACTTTTCCAGGAAGGCTCCACTGAATGCTTTCCCTGTTGTCCTGGTGGTCAGAGGCATCTGTATCTTCAAAGGCCAAGTGGTGTCAAGAGGTGGATGGGGGTGTGCGGGGTAGGGGTTTCCCCACTAATGGATTTCAGGCTTTCTAGGTCTGGTGAGAGTGGAAGATGAAAGGAAGATGAGGTAATGTGAAGGATGAAGTCTGTGAGGAAGTTGGTGTTCTGCTGCATGGGTTTTAGATATTTTATGTCTGTAGACGCCCACCCAAAAGCTTGCTCTAAGTTAAAACTCTAATTAGCGATACATCTTTGTGTGTGTGTGTGCATGGTGTATGCCTGTGAGTGTGTGCATGCTTGTGTGTGTGTGTGTGTGTGTGTGTGTGTGTGTGTGTGTGTGTTTGTGTGTGTGTCTAAGAGCACACGGCTGTGTGTGTGTACATGACTGTGTGTGCATGACTGTGTGTGTGCGTGCATGTGTGTTTGTACGTGTGTGTGTGTCAAGCTTTCCATTTTAATGTCCCACTTTTGTCACACTGTCTTGAGATGACTCATGCGGTGCTAAAGAGGCCGTTATCCCATTTGACGGATTTCACACAAACTCCCAACGGACTCATGGCGGCGATGGATGGAAACTTTCCCATCACTCAGTCTGACTGAAGACGCCTGCCATCGCTGCTCTCCATAGAAGATCAATACGCACTCAGGATCTAGGTTAATAACTCCACTGAACTGTGGAAAATGGAGAGGAAAAGAGCTGTGGTTCTGTCGAATCTCTGACAATTCGGACAGCATCACCATGTAATAGCAGGTTAAGGCCATATATGTATCTGTCTATAAATGCAAGGAACCTCTGTCTGTGTGTGTGTCTGTCACTCTGCCTGTTCCATGCACAACTCTCAAACCATTCATTCTGCTGAGCTCAAATTTGGTAGGTAGTATTGCTAATAGCACAACTGAGTGCAGTGTCAAGTTTCATGGTGTTAGGACAACAACAACAAATGACAAATATATCAGTAAAAAAAGCTTTAATTACCTTTTGACTAGTCTGGTCACCATAGCCACTCCCCCCTCTTACACATCACAGCTGCATCAACAGGCTCTGCATTAGTTGATATATTATGGGGTTTTGGTAAATGCTAGTAATTCAATAAAAGTTGCCGTGTTACATCCTAACTGTTGTGTCCTTAAATATAGTAAGTACAGCTAAGTAGGGGCACAATGCAGTCCACAGGATCTTACAGTAAAGTAAAGAAACGGTTTTCTTCTCGCTCGCCAGCCACAGACAGAGTTTCCCTTCTCCATTCAACCCTCGTTCTGACAAAGTGGTTTTAAAGGGGCCTCCTGTAAAGGCCTTTTGAAGATCAGGAGGCTTTATCGTTTCCTGATTAATTCATCTCATGCTAAACAGCTCTCCACACTGTGCGGATTTCTCGAGATTGCCGTGGGAAAACTTTGGTGGATTGAGGTCCGTCTTTGCCGCTCCATTGTGTGTTTTGAGGACTGTGGAGTATTGAGCTTCCGCTCACCTGAGTGCAAGATGTATGACCAGCCAATCCTGTTATTGACCTGTAGAAAAAAAAGGAAGATACAAATAGGCAGTCAGTTCCTTTGCTCTCAAGTACTGTAGCCTTTGTGGAGCTCCTTTATACTTGGCTCCTAGAAGCACAGTGGTTAGAGAAGCCTAGGAGAATGAGGAGGAATCATTGATTTCCTGATTAATTTGTCTTGTGCTAAAAGAACCCTTCATCCAGTCAGGATTTATGAGAGGCATCCAGGGGAAGGAGTCGGCAGATTGATGCCCCGCTATGCTATTCTAATGGAGCCAGTGTTATGCTTCGTTTAGCGACTGGTTTATTTCTCTAATCTTTTCATTTGCTGCACACACACACACACGCACACACGCACGCACACGCACACACACACACACACACACACACACACACACACACACACATACACACACACACACACACACACACACACACACACACACACACACACACACACACACACACACACACACATATGCACACTTAAACACACATAATCTCACCACCTGCCTACAAAGCAAACATGACACTGAGATTTGTTGGCAAAAAGAAGACAGTTATGGTAAAAAAAAAATCTGAGATTCATGCTGGAAATTCTGTCATAGTGTGTTTGATTAAAAATGCAGGTTTTTCATCTCCAGATGACAGAAACGTGCACATTAAATATAAGTCGCCCGTAGAATGTTTGCCACTGTATGCCTCATCACCACTAGGATGAAACAGACAGTGACTTTAACTTGTTTATGTACACAGTTTATTCCACTTTTTTGCTGTAAAGTTGGCATCCATGAAAAAAAACAGTTTGTTTTTTAGTTCTAAATTTCCATTTTGTGGCTTCTTCAACAGTGGAACAAAAACACATATCAGCTTCTCTTCCTTTTATTAGACCCTTTTTAAACCTTGGCTTTGCCGAGTCAACGGCTTCCATCACGCAGTTGCTCCATAGAATTTAGGTTCTTTGTTCCTGCTTCAGTTAGAGTTTTTAACAACAACTTCTGACCTTTGCTGGTGAGTATTATTGTTTTTGCTACTGGTTGTCTATAGACTCTTGTGATTCCTATCCTATCCTATTTTGGCCTGTCCTATCCAATCATATTCTATCCTATATGTGGTGCAATGTGTGGTAAACTACTTTGGCATGCTATTTGACTTGTCAAATAAGCTGTTTACACTTGTATTAAGCAGTCCACTTGTGTTATGACCTCCCAAAATGGATTTTCTACGTGCCTGGCACAATGTAAACAGAATTACTCTCTTAACAGGCAGAGCCTTTAATGCGGGTCTGGGTTGCTCATTATTATACAGAACCAAAGTGCACACAGAATATAGGACAACCATAGACTGATTATAGATCAGCATTTGAGGCTCTGCTTTTGGCCTCTTTAAAGGGTAAAAACAAAAACAATAAACTTGATGTTATATTTTGTTTCCAAACTACTTCCGCTGTTTGACATTCATTGGGAAACCCCATCAGACCAGTTATGGCGCTAATAATCGCACCCTCTTGAAACTAGTGGGTCTGCAGTAGGGCCCCATAGCACCAGCAGTAGTGGTACGGGAGAATGTCTTTACATGCCATCTTGTGTTGTAACTGGCACACAAGCAAGGGCCAAGTCGGGGACATACTGCATACTGCATCCTGGTACACCAGCCCCTTCTACTTCATTTCATTTTGTACAGAGGGTCTGGCTGACGTTCCCTTGACATGGTTTTCTCAGGCAGAATCTTGCCTAACCAATCAACAAACAGAGGGAGTGGTTGTGAGCGATGACATTGACGTTGACTACATTTGAATTGTAGTGTGTAGGCAGACATATAGCCAGAGTAATTGCATATGCCAGGACAAGACGTTAGTGATTGGGTAAAAACAGATCCAATCATTTTAAACTTCAGCAGAGTGTACACCTTCCGGAAGAAAAACGTTTGTCAATACAGCACAGCCAGAACCTCTGTGCAAAATGCAATGAAGTAGGAGGGGCTGGTTTACCTGACTATCTGCATCCTGCACTGGCTCCCAGTAAGTTATATAGAACTGACTTTAAGGCATTACTTCTTGTTTCTAAAATATTAAATGGGATGGGACCCGGTTACCCAGTTACCCAGTTATCGGATATGTTTCAGCTATATGCACCAACTAGGTCTCTAAGATCACAACAGAAAAATCTGTTGGTAAGACCTGCTGTCAGAACAAAATGTGGCGAAGCAACTTTCAGCTGCTATGCTATGCAGTTCAACTTTGGAACCAACTTCCAGAAGACATCAAAATGCTCCTACTGTTTGCAGTTTCAAATCTACACTTCAGACCAAACTTTTTTTAGATGCTCTGCCTTTAATTACTATGATTTTTTACTTTCTTTTTTAAAATATGTATTTTATTTGCCTTATACTCATTTTACTTTTATCATTTTAAGCATTTACACTTATTTTATCTTTTATGTTTTTATATATTAACATATGGTTACATATTGAACTGCCCTTGTGTATAAAATGCACAATAGAAATAAACTTGCCTTGCCTTACATTCTGCTCTGCATACCTTAGCTGTGTGTTTATGCTGTGCCCTGGGAGGTTGCGTTTGGCAGAGACACAAATGCAACATGTTTGTGTGTGTGTGTGTGTGTGTGTGTGTGTGTGTGTGTGTGTGTCTGTGTGTGTGTGTGTGTGTGTGTGTTGGTTTGTGTGTTTGTGCCTATGGGAGACTGCCCAGGATACCATGTTGGCAGGAAATGTGCAGTATGTATTGCATTGTGGGGTACATGTGGACCATTGTCAACATGTTGTCCCCATGGCCTGCCTGGTGTCCTGTTTTTAGGATAACATGACAGATGCAGGTGTCTGCCCTCAGATACCAGCTCACCTGTTTCTAAGGTGTTTGTGTGCGTGTGTGCTTGCGTGTGTGTGTGCATGTGTGCGTGTGTGCGCTGACATATTTACCTATGTGGGAAACAAATGTCCCCACTGTTTTTCCCACTAATTTTTTTTCTGAGGTATAACAAAAAGTGAAACAAATCAGGCCAAAACATTGCTTCACTGACAGGTTAGGTTTAGGGATGGCTTTAGTCTGGGCATAGTTTAGTATTCTTTAATTACACAATTATTACACATTTTCTGCCCTGTGTGCCTACTCGCTCATAATGGCATGGCCTACATGCTGTGCACAATATGAGCTTTTTTGTGCCACATTTTGTTGTTGTGGTGCACAAAGGAGCGGCTTTTATTCATGTGCGGTTGGCACAATTGGAAAGGGTGACAAAAGAAGCATGATTCGATTTCTATTCCATCAGCTATTATACAAACATGAAAGTGTGGGCTGCACCTATAACAATGTGTTTGTGTGTGTGTGTGTGTGTGTGTGTGTGTGTGTGTGTGTGTGTGTGTCTGTGCGTCTGTGTGTCTGTGTGTCGGTGTGTGTCTGTGTGTGTCTGTGTGTTTCTGTGTAAGAGAGAATGCAAGTAAAGTAACAACTCATGGTAGCACAGTTTTCTTCAGACTCTGTTGAACTCCTCATTAACTCCTATCTTTACTCGTCACTCAATGATCCTCCATAATCTGTGTACTGTCTGAGAGGCTGGAGGCTGGAGGGTGCAGCCAGGGGATGGGAGAGCCCTCTCCGCTCCTCGTGTTTGAGTGTAATGACATGCTTTAGCACAGGCTCAGCCTGAGGGGAACCACCAGACACTGATACAGTGACAGTTGATCAATTCCTCAGTAAGTAGCTCCACTCTCCCGAGATCGCTGTTCCAACGTTTTTATGAGAATGTGACCACATGGAATGTTTAAATCTTATGTTTTATTGCAAAACTGTCACTCACTTAGAGCAGAGTACAGTCAGGGAAAATAAGATGTCTGTCTAATGGGCATAACAGTCTTGACCCCTGCTTTGTCAGTTTTGTCTTTTGAGCTTGAAGCTGAGCAGCAAAATTTTCCATGGCCTGTGTTTCAATTTCTTTGAATTCCTACAAGTAAAGCCGAATGATCTGACAATACATTCACATTTTCTGTCAGAATGACACAGTTTTCTGGAACGGGGGGAAATAATCTAAGTATGAACATCAAAGTGACCCTATCTTAGAGCTGTAAAGAAGACATGAATGATTTGATTGATGGTCCTTTTTTGAAACGAGGCTAAATCAGAACAAGAACAGAAGTGAGTAATATAATCACCACCAATGACAGATCTTTCCTCCCTCTCCTTCTCTTCAAATCCTCCAATCTCTCAATTCTCTTTGGAAGACGTTAGAGCCTGGTTACCACCAGAAATGTCATTGCTGTCATGATGAAAAGTGCCACTATGATGAGGTGATATTTCAAGTCAAATCACATTTATTTGTGTAGCACATTTAAAGCCCAGCCATTGACCCAAAGTGCTTACATTAAATACAGGATAGTAATATTATGAAATAATAGAAAAAATAGAAATAAAGCATAAATGTGGTAAGATCATAGAACAAGGAAAAGAATGAGCAGAATAAATATCATCACTCAAGCAATAAATAACAAGGTGGCATCATAAAACGTCAAATAAAATAGACAAAATAAATGTTAGTTAAAGTTAAAGTCACAAAACAAACATAAAGTACATAAATTAAAGTGGCAGGAGTAAAAAAAGATGTGTCACTACCCAAGCTAGCTGGCCATGCCCCTGTGCCTTTGATTGCCCAAAATGCAGTACCCCCCCCCCCCTTCCCTGCCATTAGTTATAACAGTCCTTAATTAGCGCAGCCACAGTATGTAGGACACTAATCCTTTTATTGTCCTCATTAGGTCTCCCTTCTCCAGTGCTAGTTATCCCAGATACGTCTTTCTTCTCTGTCTCTCTCGCTCTCTTTGCCTCTCTGTTTCTCTCTGTTAACTGTATTCCATTAGCCTCTCTTCCTCTGTCCCTCTCTCTCTGTCTGCCTCTATTTTTCTCTCTCTCTCTCTCTCTCTCTCTGTTAAATGTGGTTTGTAGCCATATTAGTGATGCAGATCATTCCTCTTCACTGTGTCACGTGATTCGTTCCACTGAAATGTGCTCATTTCTTAAGGATGACTTTTAGCATGACACAAATTTAAGCTGTTCTGTTGAATGATGTGGCAACTGTTCCCACATTCCTTTTAAGGTACTGTACTATGACAGTGACATTGCCTCACCAAAGTGGCTATGTTCTTCTTCAAAACTGAATGACATAGTTAGCAGTGGCATGTTATGGTTCTTGCACCCTATTTTTGTTTTCTAAAATGTATGACTCCAGCTCACACTGTGGAGAGGTGATAATAAATCATCACTATTCCTTTGGAAAGAATGTTTTGAGAAGATAGTTCTGCTGGGTCTGATTGGTACAACCATTTTACCAGTGTAATGACCCACTGCGGCATGCTATCGATGGCAAATTCTGACCATACCATCTGCGTGCCTTTTTTATAACATGATTTTAAAATTTATTTTATACAAATTGTAAATTAGTTTGATGTACATTGTCAAAGACATTGTCTTTGTTTCTTAACATTTCTTTGTAAAGTCCATTGAGCTGCCTCATGTATGAAATGCACATTTATATAAAGTACCTTTGTGTTTTCTTGCCCTACCTTGCCTTCTCTTGCCTTGCCTTCCCTCAGCACATATTGAGAGTCATTATGAAGGGCTATGTTTACTCAGTCTCCACCTGTCTGGTTCTGGTGAGATGGTGGCCAGTGCCCCCTCAGTGGTCTGTTCTGACAGAAGTGGAGAGTGGATGTGGTCCTCTGCTGGTGTGGCCCATCCACCTCAATGTTCAGTGTGTTGTTCATTCTGTGCTGCTGTTTCGCTTATCAGAACTTTACAGAGTGGATGTCTGGCTCAACGTAGCCTTTTTTCTGTCAGGCGGTCGAACCAGTCTGGCCCTTCTTACTTGA
Source organism: Setipinna tenuifilis (assembly GCA_030347295.1). NCBI lineage: Eukaryota > Metazoa > Chordata > Actinopteri > Clupeiformes > Engraulidae > Setipinna > Setipinna tenuifilis. Next base: position 5,062,599 of record CM059282.1, on the reverse strand, counting down.
CCTCTCTCAGTTCAAACAAAGCGTTCTGTCTGTTGCTCACTAGGTTTTTTTTCCAGTTTTTTTTTTCTCACTATTCTGTGCGAACTCAAAAGAAAGGTGTGCACGGAAATGCTAGGAGACCAGCCAGTACAGGCATCCTCAGAAGCGGCCATCTGGCACCAAACTATCAAGACACCATGGCAGTGAGATCAGTGAGATCACACTTTCCCCATTCTTAACACAAACATTAACAAAAGCGTATGACCTGTATGAGTTTATCTGGTAACACTTTAAATGAAGGTGCCTACATATGGGTTACATGAGATCATAAACATGCCATGACACGTGCCATGCATATTATTTACCCTTTATTAATGTTCACGACTGTTATAAGGTGTGATTCATTTGTTTATAATGTCAAGTTGACATTGTTTTGTGTGTCTTCATCATAACTAGACACCAACCAAGATGACATTAACAGACAATGACATTTCATGACATGAATGAAGTGTCATCAATGTTCATGATATGTGTTATGTCATGTTTGTAACTTGCTCATGTCACTGTTATGTAGACACCTTCATTTTGGTTTACAGAATGTATTTTACATCACAATACATTGATGTAACACACTGCAGCTCTGGTACATCTTTATGGCTCTATGGTGTACAATAATTCAGTATTGTGTCAAGGCTCTGCAGTCTACTGCACCTCTTTAATATAATGCAAGGTTGTGGAGTGGTGCTATCATGAGTATTCAGTGGGGCTGTTCAGCTGTGTGTTGTGCTGGAGGCCTGTGCTGTGGAGGAAGGCCCAGAGGAGGGCTGCTGTACTGTGGAGGAGCCCAGAGGAGGCCTGCTGTTGGCAGCTGCTGTTTGTTGAGCTGCTGTTTGTTGTGAGGAGGAGGAGGAGGAGGATGAAAGATGATTTTCATTAGTGCTTTCACTTCCTTCCTCACCGCTCTTTGTCCCTCTCTCACTCTCTCTTAGCCTCTCCTTCTCTTTCTTACTTTTACTCTCTCTATCTCTATTCCAGTTCTTTTACTGTTTCTCTCTACCTTTTCTCTCTTACTCTGTTTTTCTATCTTTTTGTCTATCTTTTCCTCTCTGTCGTTCTATCCCCCCTTCTATCCTCTGAGTGTTTGTCATGTAGATGCAGGTGTGACAGGTAGTGACAGTGATGGAGGCTGTGTGTGCGTGTGTGTGTGTGTGTGTGTGTGTGTGTGTGTGTGCGTGCGTGTGCATGCGTGCATATGTGTGTGTGTGTGTGAGTGAGTAATAAAACTAATCGTGGGTGTGGCAGCTTTCTCTCCTGTCCCCTCCTGCAGTCCGTCTGTCTCAGCTCATAGCAGAAGAGGCAGAACTGGGCTCCACAGGATGACACTTGTTTGCTGGAGTGTTGCTCTGATACTTATGTTTGTATTTTCCACTGGTTTTTTTTTTCAAACTACAGTGCATTAGCCTATTACTTTTCTGCTTATTTATGCAAGCATCCCACTTAATTCCTTCTATCTTTCATCGTGCTCTGTCTCTCTCGGCTCTCTCTCTCTCTCCCACATCTAGTAGGCTATGGTACAATTTCAAAGTTGCTCCCCCACCTTTTGTCTTTGAGGAGGTGGAATCTGAAAACTGGAAGCACAAACCTGCCAGAGTTTTATACATCCACTTAGGGTTGCACGGTATACCGGTACGGATTTGGTACCGCGGTATTAAGGCATTTAAAACGGTACTATACTGCATTTGGATAGGTACCGGTACCTTGCACGTGACGTCGTAACGTTATGAGGCGGAAGCTAGAGCTTGTAGAAAAAAAATAAAAAACGTTGAAGACGGAGAGATAGTGGAGCACGGAGGAGAGAATGGCTGCCGCCACCACGCTGCAACTTGTGGACAAACCATGGGCGCTAAGTGCCATATGGCAGTACTTCGGCTTAAAAACAAATGAGCAGGACGAGGCAATTGACGCTGATGCACCATTGTGTAAACGGTGTTTTAAAACATGCGTGGCTAAAGGCAGAAACACCTCCAACTTAGCCATCCAGACCTGCACAGTAAGTTCAGGGAACGACAGGTAATTTACTCATGACATGTAACCTTTTCAAATGTAATAGTGCAATAGTTTTAAGTGCAACACATAAGAGTTCTTATCAAACAGAGAAAAAACGCAGCGACCACCACATTTCACGTTTTGCAATATATTGTACACCCCAAAAGTTCGTTTCAGTTCATAATAGCAATCTTGCAATACACCACCAAAACCCAACACCCTAGCAGGCAAAGGTTCAAAGACGAGTTAGTCATTAAAAAATATTCAGTGTCAATCAGGGAGCCTAGAAGATCCATAATCCAGTCCGAGATTTGAGCAGCGAGCAGCAAACTTTCTCCAGCATAATCCGTTTCAAAAATTAGACAGCAGAATTATCCGTATGTGTTTGTTGATCTATTGCACATAATGCATTCAGCACAAAACGACGACGGTAGTGTCAACTCGTGAGAGAAAACAACACGCGCACGATAAAGCTCTCCAGAGACATTCAACTGGATACTTGACTCCGTCATGTTACTAACATGTAGCATCCACGTTCGGATGTAAACAAAGAAGGAGAGGCCAATTAATGAAATAGCGCCATACTGCCAAATGGCCACACTAGGTACTACACCTAATAATAAAGAGAGAGGGCTTGACTGGAAATTTGCTAGACAGAAAATAAAAAAAAACGAACTCTAATAAACTGACATATTCAAAGGGCAGAGGTTGTTACTATACATGCATGATCTTTATAAAGTAACAAACTTTTACATACACATTTAGCCATTTAATATGTTAGAAATACTGGTAACATACAATTTAAAGACACTGGTCCTACTTAAGACAGGCTGTATGTGATGAAAATATTTATATGTAAATAAGGCCTTAGCTTGTATGACAAATGTATCACCTTATTTATTTGAACAAAAAAACATCTTTATTTGAAAAAGTAAACCAAAATGTTGGTATCGTGACAACACTACATCCACTCTCAGAGTGCCACTGTATGGTACACTATCAGTAAACTGAAACATTTACATTTAAAACTGAAACACCTTTATAAACACCTTTCCAAAGTTAAAAGAGCAACATGGGAATGTAGCTGTAACTGGACTTTGTCCTTAGCACATTGGCAATAATTTCACAGCACAGCACATAAACATTGTTAGGAGTATTCGCTGAACTATTCTCTGAACTATGCTCTGCCAATCACTCACAACTTACTGCAGTACTTTACAAGTACTAGTGGGATGAGAGTGGAGAGAGAGAAAGAGCAAGAAAGAGAGAGAGAGACAGAAAGAGAGAGAGAGTGTGTGTGTGTGTGTGTGTGTGTGTGGGGGGGGGGGGGGGCAGAGACAGACAAGCCACCTGCAAACAACTAATTAAGACAGCAATCATTTAATCCCTGAATGGTCAATTACATTTTCCAACTGTACATTTGGATTAGGATTCCTCAAAGAGGGGTTTATGAAAGACATGTGGACATGTGGGCACCGACAGGCATCCATGGCTTCTTGCACAGCTAGCAGACAAACTAATCTCAAAAGCATCTCACTTTGTTTACTGAACGTGTTAAATACTCATATATATATAAAGACTGAAGGACATGCATGCTCGTTAACATCAAAACAGAGAAATGGCTTCTGTGTGTATGTATATGGCATTAACTGGGAATGTTTTCATGCTCATGCAAGTTCTCTCTTCTCTCTTTCACTTTCTCTTTTTTTTTTCGCTGACAGCTACATTTCTATATTCATGCAAACCTGCACTTGACATCTCTCCATAGGAACAGAGCTGAAAAATTTCAAGCAGTCAGCATTCAAAAAAGACAGCTGAAGGAGAAGTGAAGAAGTGTGTGTATGTTTGTCAGAGCAGTGTGTGTGTGTGTGTGTGTGTGTCTGTGTGTGTGTGTGTGTGTGTGTGTGTGTCTGTGTGTGTGAGTGAATAAGAAAAACTTAGGGTGACAGAGACAGAAAGAGATAGATTAAACAAGATTAAACAGAGAAAAGGACATATTGGGCAGACTTTGTGTGTGCTCTCACAGTCTGTGGTTGTCAGCTAAGCTGGCTCATATCAACAGAGTAAGAATAGCTGAAAATGACAAATCATGAAGTGAGGAAGAAAAGAGAATAATAGAGATGTTTGTGGCCCATCCTTCTGGCTCAAGGGCTGTGAAAGATTTTTTTTTTAAATGTTGAAACAGACACTTATAGTTTGCTTTACAGCTTCAACACACATGCACATTAGTATCTATAAGGGACAGCTTTAGTGCACTTATCAACTTTGAAAGTTTATATCTATGTGCATGAAAAGCTATGTTACAGCTCTTTCAGGATTGAACTTCTATCATCTCAAATGTATACATTACACTGCAATTAGCTGATGCTCTTATCCAGAGCAACTTACATGTCAGTTAGGCAGGTGGCACAACTAGGTATAGGGACTGTATCCCTGGAGCATTGTGGGGTTAGATGCCTTACTCAAGGACACTTCAGCCATGGATGAGGTTGTGGGAAGGCACTGGTTATGTACTTCCCCACCCACATGTTAAGTAGTACAAGAGAAAGTACTACCTTATAAAAGCTTTGGATGCATGTTGACTCAGTAGCACTCTGCCAGGATACCTTACCAGAAATATAGTAGTATTTCCCTATGACAGCCAACGCATACACTCGTAAAGTTTTCTGTGTATTAGTTTGACATTTATTGTCATTAAAGTCTCAGAAGCATTAGCATTGTCTGTTTAAATCAAATTTTATTTTGTCACAAGAAAAGCTGTTAATTTCAAATCCTTTGGGCTCTTTGCAATTAGTCTAAGTGAAGTGAAGTGTTTATGAGCTCATTTGGATCAAGAGTGAGATATTTGCTTGAACTGAAACTTGTTAATTTGATTTGTTAATTTAATCTGAATTGATGAGAACTCCGGTGCCACTCTGGACTTTGTGCTGAATGTGAATGCGAGGGCTAAAATTGACCTGTTTCTTTCTTTCATTCTTTCTTTCTTACTTCCTTCCTAGATCGCTTCACTGCCTTCATAAAGTACTTACTACTCTAGTAGTGGTGTGGGGTCTCCAGAGTCTTCTCTATGTGTGTAGTCTAGCACTGCTCAGTCTTTTATCTGCTTGCACAGGTCTGTCACAACCCCCATGGGTGGATGAGTAGGCCCTCTAAGAAAATAAAGTGAAATCTATATAAAAGTAGAGAGCTCTCTTTTTCTATATCTCTCCCCCATTTTCCCTTCTCTGTCATTCTCTCTCTCTCCCTTTCTCTCTGCCACTCTCTTGTTCTCTCTTTACCCCTCTGTGACTTTCTGTCATTTGAATAAACAGTACATTTCGGCCATCATCTGTTTTATGTTTAAAAAAAATGTTTAAAATAACTTACTATTCAGCTCAATATTCTTTCTAACATTTTCATTGCTGTAAAAGAGCTTGTGCTCAGTCAATCTTCCTGTATAAATAAAGATGAATGAATGAATGAATGAATGAATGAATGAATTTTAAAGCTTTGCTTTGATTTGAGGTAGTTTTAAAAATATTTTTGGTAGAGTAAGCATGACAACTAAAAACCTTTTTCCATAATTTACAATTATTTCCTTTCATCATGACCCTCAAAAAATATCTGTGTTTAGAAGCACTTACAGCATCAACACTGATGACAGCTGTAAAAGCAGCGCCTAGTAAACATGACACCATCACTGGATCATGACAAAGCACACAAGAGTTCATGACAATTCCAATGTGTAAATAAAACCATGGAAGAGTTATATTAACTGGAGGAAGTCAGCAAGCCCCACCCCCATCCATTTCAATAGGAAATGCTAGGCTAGTGAATTCAGCCAAAATTGAACGAATTTGTCAAAATGGAGTTTCACAGGGCACATTTCTACCCCCATTTACTTAGCCAATTAAGTGCCACATTACTGATTGACGTGAAGTACAGCAGCAAGCTACATCAAAGAAGTGCACTGGATGTTCAAAAATGGACAGTGACATAGTTCGGGGAGCACCCACCAATCAGTATGGGGAAGGCGGGGGTAGAAATGATGCAATTTCTGGAAAATGGCGACGAGGTCTTGCTAATTGGCTCAAGCTAACCAGCCAAATCCTGACCCCCTGAATAAAACAACCTCATAGGGGACTCAGTCAGAGTTTATCACACAGTCCCAGGCTGGCTTGGGTGCTGCAGTGTAGTGGAGGAGTGGAGGAGTGATGTCTGGATGTCAGTGAGAGCATGGAATCCATCATTTTATCAGCCTTAAGAAGAAATTTTCCCTCCATCTCTTCTGATCGCCTCTATTTTTTATCAGCCCAAAGAGGGAACTCTGAATCTGTTTTGGAAGGTTCTGATAGGGTGAGATGATGATGTCAGCTAAGATGCTGTTGTTATTGTCAGTTTGGTGATTTTCCCTCAAAATTGTTGCCCTAGTCAGAGCAATTGATTTTGAAAGATAACTTTAACAAGACGATCACAGTAATGTAAAAAGTCTTTTTTTGCATGCACAGTATTTCGCCATCTGCTGATCAATATAATGTGCTCAAACCTTTCAACGACAGGCACTTTGTTTAACCAGACATCCAAACATGCACCTAAGCAGATATGGAAGGACCTGGGCAAGCTAAACAGCAGTGCAGGCAGAAATAAATAATATACCAAGGCAGACACCGGCTTAAGAGTTGTATACACACGATACTGCTCAAGGAAAGTCAGATTTAGCATAACAGAGATAAGTGGAACAGAGAGATAGTCAGGAAGCTGATCAGAGAAGGAAAGATAAACAACAAAAGATACCAAGCTTTGGGCCAGTGTTTCTTGTTCTTTCCATCTGTTTTTCTCACTCTCGCTCACTCTCTCCCTTTCTCTCCTCTCTTTTTGCCAAATAACAACAGTTATGGTTGCCATCATTCAGCATGTTGAATCTAATTATGTAACTTCATGCGTGTATTCCACAGTAATGGGGCATGCTTGTCTTTTACCATGTTCCCTTTGTATGAGAGGATTTCAAGTTAGATCTTAGAGGAAATAATCAAACAACAGATCTCAGATAAAAAAAATACAGTACAGTGGTCAGGGCAGCTGCGTTGACAATGCAGATTGACATTGACATGAGGGAGAGCTTGAGATCGTTTTCCTCTCCACAGGGGAAGAGTGGGCGTTAAGAGCATTTCTGAGTGCTAACTCAGGCTGTGTGGTCATGTTGCATTGAGCGTTGAAACTTTTCCCCACACAGAGCGCCTGCAGCAGACAGGTCAATAGCCTGCTAGCGGCCTCCTACTGTTGTTTCCCCCCACTATCCTCTCTGTCTTTCTTTCTTTCTTTCTTTCTTTCTTTCTTTCTTACCCTCTCTCTTTCTCTCTCTCTCACCATCTCCGTCATTATCTCTCTCTCTCTCTCTCTCTCTCTCTCTCTCTCTCTCTCTCTCTCTCTCTCTCTCTTAGCCTGTCTGTCTTCCTGAGCTATTTCCTCTATGCAGCAGATCTTTAAGAGTTAGCGGAGGGGCAGAGCTCCCGCTAGGAGCGAGTGGGGGCTGTCTGGGTTCAGTAAATGCTCTCTCAGCAGGTTAGCATTTTTACTCTTTCACAGTCTTTCACTTTCCTTTTGTCTTAACTCTCCCCTCTTCCTGCTCTCTGTACAGAGGTACAGTGTGAGGACAAATTATTATTTATATTATTATTATTATTATTATTATTATTATTATTATTATTATTATATGATTGTTATTACAGTGCAATACAAAACAATGGCCAAAAGGATTTTTCTGTGCGCAAAAAACTAAATCAGTGTTTTCCCCCGCAACTTTCAAACTTTAGTTTGTATCTCGTTAGGGACACTCATGCTATGCATGCTATGATTTTTTTTATGTCAGCTGCCTACTCTGAAAACATTCTACAGGCATTTAGGGGTTTACTAGTCTTTTAATACGATAAACAACTTCTTAAGAAACTGTCAACATTATGTAAATGCTGGAACAATATCACACAGACGCAGGCTGTGTCTACTGAAACAGTTCCAAGTGTAAAGTGTTATTCTTTTCCAGGATTTTCCTGCACGCAAAAACTAAATCACCATTTCACTTTTTTTTTATTTACTTCATTCAAACTTCATTATGTAGATCTCGTAAAGGACACTTATTTTGAATGTTAAGGAATAGAACTTTCAAGTGATGTCATAATACCCATACCATGGTCTGCATAACGTTCTGCTATGGGAGCCTATTGCAGCCCATAGTGCCAGTTGGTAAAATCTTTTGAAATTTGGCATACATATTTGCTCCGATGATCACAAAACTTGGCACATTCAAGCACACTTTTAGCATTTTCTGCGGCAATGCAGTCTAGTTTGAAGATGCCTACGTAGGAGTGCCATAACACGTCATGTACATTGATGGCACTTTGTTAATGTTTATGAATGTTGTCATTAAGTGTCATTCGGTTGTTGAAATGTCAACTTGGCATTATTTTGGGTGTCCTCATAATGACAACTTGACATTAACCAAGATGACATTGTCTGACAATGTCTTTGTCATGACAACTTGACATTAGCCAAAAAAATGTAACCTGTTTATGACGTTGTCATGACAACTTGACATAATTGTGAAATCCACTTTCCTGGTATTTGCATAGGCAGTTTAGACTTTGTTAATCAGAGATAAGTGCCCATGCCCATCACATTCAACATACATGGAAGACATTTAAATATCAGCCTCAGTGGAAATCGTACCCCATGTGTACTCCAAACACTTCCTTGAGCTTATTATTATGGAGTATTATTATTATTATTGTTATTATTATTATTATTGTTATTATTATTATGAAGTGGCACTACTGTTTAGAAGGCATGTCAAAATAAGACATAAGTGACAAAGAGAAGTAGGCTAAACAAAATGTGGTTGGTAACCTAGCCTACTCTGTAATTTTTACATGAGGGTAAATTCAATTTGACCCATGACCTTTGACTATGTCAACTATGTTCCACACCTACGTAACCAGAACTAATGGGGAAGGGTGTGAGAGCACGGAGATTCATGTGTTGTTATTTTCAGATGTTCGCAGGTAATTTGGCTAATAGCACGGTCTGGTGTAGTAAACTTGGCAGATAAGAATGTTAGGAACACAAAACTGTTGTTTGTTGTAGTTTGCATACATGTTCAGACTAACCTACATGTTCAAATATACATGTACGATGTATGTAATGTAGCAGTGATTCCATAATGTCAGAGAGTAATGTTTTTGTTTTGTTTTTTTTTGTACATATATCTCAAGACATCATGCAACACAATAGTGTCATTTCCAGGTTTGCATATTTTAAAATAAATCAAATGTGTTGCTGCCTCCTGTGAGTCATACAAATGAAATAAATATTAATCAATGAAATGTTTTTTTAACTATTTACTACGAATTGTTGTTCATATAATTTTAAATTGGTCTCAATATTACAAGCCAAGTTGGTCTAAGTAATACGTCTTTATGATGGCTTAATGACAAGTAAAAACTGTATCACTTTACTTGAGGTAAAGAAAAGTATTCATGACACAACTATAATGGTGTCATGACAGTTGTTCAAAGCAATCACTATTACAGCTTTTTTTGCCACAACTTGAAACACTAAAGACTGTATCATTTCTATGCACTATCAATAATAATAACAATAACAATACAAATGTAAATCAAAATAATAATACAATGAATTAAGTCCATGCCATTTCACAATTATGTCAAGTTGTCATGACATGTTCAAGGCTCATGTCACCCTTATATAGACAAAGTGGTACCGAACCAACTGATAAAAAGTTTTTCATGTATCAAATTTAAAACTGATTTTATGCTCATCAACTTATTTATTTGTTAAGTATTTAGTTTGTAACAACTAATTATTTACATGTTATTGTACTACATTTAATAAAACATAAACAATACTGGTAGAACTGGTCCTACAATGTGTACTTTTTAAATTTCAAGGAGAAATTCGGTGTAAAATGAACTTTGGTTATGTTAAAACATGATAACAAGTTGGTATGTTTGCTGAGGAGCAAAACCATGCTTGCCCATTGCATTTTGAACCTTACAATTTTTAATGTTTTTGTCAAAAAGGCTCAAAATGCACAGAAACAGTTACAGGCCATGGTAACAGGCGTACCCTGCATCAACAAAAAAAAACAGCTTTGGTGCATTTGTATGTAGCACTGTTGCAACTGTTGTAGCCAGTTCCATTGATTCTAGTGAAAGGCAGCTAATTGTTATGGCAGATATGTCTTTGACTTAACGCACCTGTAACACATCCGGTGTAGCCTTCCTGTAAGAGTGACTAATCACTCTCTGTGGGACCACAGACCATCTGAATGGGGCCACATGGGAGATGGGGAAAGTTACAGTGAAGGTGTCAGAAACAGGGAGAAAAGTAGGAAAAAAAAGCTTTAAGGAGAGTAAAACTAAACCCACTGAGAGATACTAAAACTTTAAAAACTTAGAAAGAGCTGAAGCATCAAGTCCTTGTTTTTTTTGTGTGTGTTTTTTTGTGCTTTTGTGTTTAGGCACACTGGTTGCCTCGAGTTACCTCAGACCCACATACTGGCTGAAAAGGCAGGGAAAGAAAACTATGCCTTGTGGCATAAATGAATGATTGAACTGTTGCTGGACTGACATCAGTTGAAGACAAGTAAGAATAGCAGTGTTTCAACTGGTCATATATATATTTATTATTATTTATAATATTGTATAGCTTATTGACCACCAAAGCCAGTCCCCCCATCACCCACACTACTTCTGCCCTTCATCAGGTAGCCATCCCTAAATTGCATTCTATGCACTTTACTCCCCCCTCCCCATGTACAGTTTTATATTTTATTTAATATATTTATTTAGTTAATATTTTCCCACAGTCTCCCTTTTTTGACTTTCTCTCTAATGTGCCCTGAAATCAAAGTGTTTTTCCCATTCACCCATACTATGTTAACAGTCAGTTGTGTAAATACTCCATGTGCGTCTCCATTTGTGTGGCTTTGGAACTAAAAACTTCTGAGGTCTGTCTATCCTCACTTCTCTGTGTAAGTAAACAGTCAACATGGGGTCAGTCGGTGGCTGATGTCTTGTTGGAGCTCCCACTGTCTAATCTGCCAGTAAACAGCATTGGCTCTACAGGACTAAAGTAATCAGTAGCCTGTTAAGGGCCCTGTTGTGGAGACCGCTGCCTCCTGTAGTGCTGTCAATTTAGAAGCTATGCCATGCTGTTCTCCGTTGTTTGGTGCAACACCCTTCACTCCAGCCAATTTTGTTTTGGCAGTTTGTTGTGGAGTATATATTTAAGCTATTGAGTTGTCCACCATGGTTTGGTCAAAGTTTTGGAGTAGATTACAAGGAATCAGGAACAACTCATTGGCCTTGTGCTGCTGTTTGGGTCTATTTTTTCTGCTTGTATACTTTTGTTGTTATTTTGCTCTTGTGGTGTGAACATCTGGAATCAACCCCTGACAAAAGGGGATGGGGAAAGACACCATCCTATAATCTCCATTTTAACGCCCCTCTCAAGCATCATGACTCCATTGACATTTGAGGAGGATTAGATGACTGCTACTGCAACAACCAAAACACATGTGTAATTAGTAACATAAACACAGATGTTGGAAGTCTACTCACTGTTGTCTTCATGCCTTGGGGCTTAACATGATTGGATGCATGTTGATAAGGAGCCAATGTGAGTCCAGATGGATGCTTTTGTCAGGGTCTATATCTCTATATATGGACAATCACCTAATGTTTCATACACCTTTGTAGTTTGCAGTTGAGGCCATACAGTAGATATGTGGCTTGCAATATATTTAAGATTGATGAAATCTCACAGTTAACAGATGCCTTAACCCACTGTACCAAAATATATTTAGGGTTGTTAGATGAAACCATTTTGTCACAGTGTAGTCATTTTGGTTAAATGCCCCTGCTGGCTATGTGGATGTAGTCAATGCTGAAGGTGTGCTTCTAAATGAGCATTAGGAAATGATACCCCCCAACCCTTTGTGTATCCCTCTGATCGATGGAGGTGTCCAATGAGATTTTTCCTGGGCCCTAATTGCGTCGTTTGTGGCAGATCATGTATTTGACTTCACACACAGAAAGCTTAATCTAATTATTAACATTTTCTTCTGACACTAATGCACTCAGTGAGGAAGACGAAAACAAGAAGCAAATATTGCTAGTGTTGTTGGTTAAAACTAAAATTTAAGTGAAATATTACTGTTGAGTTGTAATTGTTATGCTAATGACCTTGATGCTAACAGTAGGATCATCGGTACTACTAACGGAGTGCTGCTAAACATTAGCAAATAATTTCCCACAATCACCATGTTTTTCTTGAATTGTTTGAGATGTCCAATGAGGTTTTGCAAGAGCCCTTGTTATTGTCATTCTAGCTAGTAAATCATTTGAATCCACATATATAGGGCTTAATCTGATGATTGCTAAGTGCTGCAGACATGAATGTCTTGTACAGCAGTGGTCCCCAACCACCGGGCCGCGGCCCGGTACCGGGCCGTGGAGCAATTGGTACCGGGCCGCACAACAAATAATCAATATGGAACGTTTCGTCATGAAACAAAAAAAGCAGACGCTACAACTCAACCCGCTAAACAAAAGCTGTACCATATCAATTAGTGGAAAACTATTCCAAAATGACGATGATGGCCCATCACGCATCCACCGGCAAATAGTGATCACTCGACCATTAGCGGGCTATCACCCACAGACGGAGCTGCTGCCATGACCGGACGGCTGTCTGGTTTAACTGCGAGCATTAAGGAAGTTGCGCCTGAATGTGAATCTACACATTGCATCATTCACAGGGAAATGCTGGCAAGCCAGAAAATGCCACCAGAATTGAACAGTGTATTGAATAATGTTGTTAAAGTTATTAACCATGTCAAAGCACAAGCCCTTAACTCGCGCCTGTTTGAGCAGCTTTGTGAGGAGCAGGGGCGATTTTAGCATCTGGTCTTTAGGGGTGCCCGGCCCCCAGTGCTTATCACACAACACTATTATTATATATAATATATTATTCATTTTGCACTGAGCCAGGGGGTGCCGAGCAGTTTCACGGGGGTGCCTTGGCACCCCTAAAAATGGTCTAGATTCGCCCCTGGTGAGGAGATGGATGCGGAGCACAGACGTCTTCTCCTATACACCGAAATAAGATGGCTGTCCCGAGGGAAATCGCTGGTCAGAGTGTTTAAATTACGAGAGCCACTGCAAAGAAGTCAGCGCTGACAGCGCATTTCAGTGACGAGGATTGGGTCGCAAAACTGGCTTACCTGTGCGACATATTCAACCTGCTCACTGAACTCAATTTGTCACTTCAAGGAGAAATGACAACTGTCTTCAAATTGGCAGATAAAGTAGTAGATTTGTGGGAACGGCGCGTGAACAGAGGCATATTTGACATGTTTTAAATATTAGCAGGGATTTTGGGTGAAACTGAGCCTGAGCCTTCATTCACCCAACTGGTGCACGATCACCTGTCTTTGCTGTTAAAGGAGTTCGAGCGCTACGTCCCAACCACAAAAGACCCACGAACTGGCAAGGAATGGATCCGCGACCCATTCGTCAACAAACCAGGTGAACTCAGCATGTCTGTGCAAGAAGAAGATAAACTGCTGGAGATTGCAAATGACGGCGGCCTTAAAAGTCTGTTTGAGACAGCAACTCTGCCGGTGTTCTGGATTAAAGTCATGGCAGAATAGGCTACCCTGAGATCGCCACCACAGCAGTGAAAACCCTGTTGCCATTTCCAACATCCTATCTATGTGAAGCGGGGTTTTCTGCCGTGACAGTAGACTAGCAACACACTTCAGATGTCAATGTCTTCCATCACTCCCAGATGGGACCGTCTCATTGCAGAGAAACAAGCTCAGGGCTCCCATTGATTTGACGTTATGTTTTAACTGTTCTTTATTCGTATTTGGTTATCTTATTTTGAAGGAATGTTGAAATATTGTTGAATGTTGAAGGAATGAAAATATTTTTTTATTTATAAATGTATCTGTGGCGCATCTGTATCTTATTTTGACGGTATATTTAAAGTAAACGTTAAGATAGCGACCAGTCACGAGTCAGAGCGCTCTGAGGCCACGCCCCCCCGGGCCGCAGTAAAATTGTCAAGCATTCACCGGTCCGCGGTGATAAAAAGGTTGGGGACCACTGTTGTACAGGACAAAAATGGCTGCATTAAGTTGATGGCGTTGGTGATTTCAGCCTTTGGCCTCCTATCTTCTCCCCTAACAGATGATGCAGTTTGCCTGGGACAACTACAAGCGCTATGCCTGGGGCTCAAATGAACTTCGGCCTGTCTCCAAACAAGGACACTCCAGCAATCTGTTTGGTGAGTGTCTGCTTCACTCTCTTACACACACATTTACACACACACACACACACACACATGCACGTACGTACGCACATACACACCCACACACTCTTGATATGATCTACTGCAATAAAAATGTCCAAGATTGTCCCCTCTCAAACACACAATTACATGTATTTTATTTGAGTTTTTATGAAAAACCACTAGCTGTCTAACTACACTGCATAATTTGCTGTTAAGTGAATAAATAGCACCTTACAGGTTATGTTGGTTTGCTGGACCAACAGCCTCACACTAGCACATGCATAGACAAAGCTATAAGATGTACATAGTCAGCACTTACCAGACTACTAAAAAGCAGTTTCCTTAATTGAGTTTGTGGCATTACTCACTTACTCAGTTTACATTTGAGTTAACGCAATTCCAGTGAGGTGGATCGCATATTCAACAAATATTCATATTTGGCACCAGCGATAATCCCCTTTCATTTGTCAGATCAATTTATGCCTGTGTCTGTCACAGTTAAATGGCACAGAATTAAATTATATCCTAGTGGATGTTTAACCCAAGTCCCCCGCTCCTTCCCACTGCTTCAGGAGAAAGGTTTCTGTATGCCTCGCACTGCTGTATAAAAATAATTGCGGTGGTAATTCTCTGCTGAAAGGTTAAACAGGTAAAGCATGTTAATGCAATTCATTAGGTTAGGGGAATGTTTTGTTCCATGAAACTTTGGATGGTTGGAACAGTTTGTGTACATTACACATTCGGCAGCAATTTCCCTTGATCGGTGAGTTTTTCATTGGACGGAAATAGACTTAATTAAACGTGTAATCCTTGCTAATCCCTAATTGTATCGCCCTCACCCATGCGTTTCACGCTTTCTCCACTCTCTCTTCCCCCCGTTTTTTTCTATGTCATTCAGACCCTTTCTGCTCCTCTCATCTTTAAACTCCCAGTTCTCTCATGCACTCCCCTCTTTTCTCTGTCTATTCCTATCGAAAGCTTTCCCAGTCTCCTGCTTCATTTACGCTGAACCCTGACTGTGTAGTTTTCAATAGTGTAATTACAGGAACACAAATATATGCAGAGAGGCTGCACTACACAACACCTAGATGATAATGAGGAGAATAAGTTTGATGATGGTGGTGGTGGTGATG
>CM059282.1:5024590-5042090 GCA_030347295.1 Setipinna tenuifilis | reverse complement strand
TGTATGTCTTCATTTGGCTGCGTGTGTGTACTTCCATCTGAGCTGATATGTATGCATGCATATGATTCGGCCATGTGCCCCTGCATTCGAACCAATTTACCCCAGCGGGCTGAAGCGGCGCGTCCGAAGCGCGTCTATGTCTGTCAGTGCCCACTTTAATTAACCTGGCATAATTAAGAGGGCTGAAGAAGGCACATTTACGGGCGTCCGCCAGCAGTGCTGAAGAGGAACTTTGTTTTCTTTCATTGTGGGTGGGGATGGAGGCAGAGAGGCAGGGGTGGTGACATTTATATTGGCCCGTGGTCTTCCCAGATAGGGTCAGGAGGTCATGCTTTCAAGCTGAAATTGGCTGGAGGAGAAGGGAAATAGGCTCACTTCAGTTTTCATTGGTGAAAAATTGTATTTTTCATGGCAGAATGTTCCTTCTTTGTCTGAAATGAACATCCCATCTGGACTTTCCGCTTTTTGGGTAAGCTGTTTTATTGTCAGGAGATTAAGGCAAAATGAGTCTGGCAGTTGAGATAAGTAGTGCCCACTGATTAGAGCTGAATTCAAACTTACTAATATAACTTTCCATCATGGTCAAACAAGATCTTCACTTGAATGAACTTGCTCTTGACATGTTCTGGCCAATGTTCTGTTCAAGTAGTAGTTTTTTAGCTTCAGCTCCTCCATCAAAGTTCTCGGTGTGGAAAAAAAAGATCCAGAGAAAGAATAAGAACAGCACGAGAGCACGTACAAACTGAACACAGGGGGGAAAAATTTGACAGACTTTCCCTGACTTCAGGCTGGCAGTCAGGCGCGGTGCACTTGGTTAAATATTTATCCGAGTCTACCAAAAAGAGCACCCACACTGCATCTCTGCGGGTTAAGGTGCGAGGGATAAGAATCCGTCGGGTGTTCCTATCGGAGGTCACAAAGTCTCTAGCTGTGTGGAGTTGGGATAGACCTTGGTGAGGCAGGCATGTGAGGATGAGGATGCTCTCTTTGGCTGTATCTCGGGGTGAAGAGCTACATTCTCCTACTTCTCTGTCTTTCTTCTTATCTGAAGGATTACATTGGCATAGGAGACTCAGGGAGTGGTGGTTTATGAAGAGAAAGGTGAGGCTGGAGGAGGGGCTGTTGCTTGCACGGCTGCTGTAGGCTAAAAGTTTAAAAGCCAAAACAAATAGCTCAAGGTGTAGTCATAACACCTACAGTTGTGTGTGCGTCTGTGCGCGTGTGCATGTGCTTGTGTGTCTGTGCGTGTGTATGTGTGTGTGTGTGTGTGTGTGTGTGTGTGTGTGTGTGTGGGAGTCTTTGGGTTTTTCTGCTATATGCTCATATTTTGCTTGTTCCTACACTTGTGTGTCTGTGTGTTCGATATGATTTCCTTTGCCTCAGTGAACTGAAGGATCACTTCACAGGTCTCTGACAGACATGCAGGCAGACAGACAGACGAACATCTTTAGAGGCCCACAGCCTCTTTCCTTCCTTTCTTCCTCTGCTTCCCCTTTCCACCTCTCTTCTCTCAACCCTGAAGGATTTTGCTTAGTTTGGCAAAGTTTGTGGGTGCGTACACACACACACACACACACACAGACATATACACACGTACACACACAAGTTCTGTTTTGCCTCCTCCATCCCTCAGGCTGTTACAACAGTACACACTCATCTCGCCCAAGCACACACACTTATAGTGTCCTGAATGGACCACTCAGGGGAACCTGAAATTTCAGTGAGGGGGAAGTTTTTTTATTTTTTTGACTTACAATTTTTTTTCTGTCCATCCATCCTGGGTGAGAGATGGAGGAAAAGCGATAAGGGGCAGAAGGTTCAAGGAGGAGTCAGCTGTGACTTCACACTTTCCCGCATCCTCCTGCATGCCCGTCCCCAAGCACCTTGTGTGAACACCACAGGCATCTTCTGCGTCGTGTAGCTCGGTAAAATATTGATGAGGGTGCTCTGAACCCTGTCCGCCCAAAAAAAAAAATCCCCAGTAGTATCCTCATCTTTCAAAATTCCTCCAATTGGTCTGAAAAACTTTACTTTTCTATTTTTTTCGCATCAGTTGAGGAAACCTTTACTTTCTGTTAACATTAATTGCAGTCTAAGTGCGGGTCAATGTGTTTTTCCAAATGAAACCTAAAAATAACCAAAGATCTGTGCCAGTATGCCTCAGTAGAAAATAAATACAGTGCCTAGCTTTAGTGTGCCCGTGACATTGCCAGCAACACCCCCTTGCCAGCCTCTTTCAAGGAAGGTTACCTTGCATGTTAATGTTATTTCTCCATCTAAAAACTTCTTTTTTTTGCTGATGGCGCTGAGCCTTGTGAGCTGAAACGGCCTGCCATCTGTCTCGCTGGCCTTGCCTGGCCTGATGAGATGACTTGAAATGAGGGGCCACATCATCATGAGGTAGCCTGCGCTTGTCGTCTAGCCAGTCGCTTCAGGCAAGGACCTTGTCTGGTGACAAAGACCCCCTCATTTACTGCACTGACCTGGATCATCTCCTCTGACTTAAGGGTCAGATATTCCCTCTTTTTTCTGTCTTTCTCCCTCTCTGTCTATCTTTATCTCCTACTTTTTTCTCTACCACTTTCTTTTTTGGTCTGTCTTCTCTCTATTTCTGTTCTGCTTTTAGCATCGAGGCAACAGTTCTTTAA
This sequence comes from Setipinna tenuifilis, assembly GCA_030347295.1. Lineage (NCBI taxonomy): Eukaryota > Metazoa > Chordata > Actinopteri > Clupeiformes > Engraulidae > Setipinna > Setipinna tenuifilis. The sequence goes on along the minus strand of CM059282.1, from coordinate 5,039,442 downwards.
AGAACCACTTGACGCTGATATAGCCTAATATGACCTCAGCCTCTGAAGAACCATTTCTAATGTGAAATATCTTTTACATACACATTAAAAAAAAAGGTGCTAAAATGTTTCTTTAACCACTGGAGATTGAAGGCATTGTTGTACTGGCCCCATTATTTTTAGAGTGTGCACATCACCTCTTTATTCGGTTATCCAGGTATTTTTGGCTAGAGTAAATAAACTTGGTGGTCAATGTGGTCATATACATTGCCTGTTTTTGAAAACCCCAGCTGATATCAACAGGCGACCCTTTGTATGAAGGTGTTTTTTTAATTAAATGGTGATGTCGTATCAGCATCAGGTATTGACCAATATGCAAAACCCAGATATCGGAATTAATATCGAAATCCAAAAAGATGGATATTATTATTATTATTATTATTATTATTATTATTATTAGTAGTAGTAGTAGTAGTAGTATCTCTCTCTCTTGCTCTCTCTGTATCTCTCCCTCTCTCTCCACTCTATCATTTGCCCTAGGCCTACTCTGAGAATGGACTAATCGATAGTTCATGCTGACCAACAAGGGCACCATGGCTTTATCGACTCCTTAACTTTGCTTTCGGCTCCACCTTAGTAGGATCACACGAGCAGGTCAGACTCCTGGCTTGTGTCAGCACGCAGACTATAGAAGCCCACTCTAAATCATTCATGCTCACTGTCCTCACACACGCACTCAAAAAGGCTGGCCATGTTGTCGGCTGCAGTGTTGTGCAAAATTCAGGACTGAATTGCAACTGACTCTTGAATTTGAGTTAACTGAGGTAGCTTAGAGGATGCAGAACCATGATTCTAACATTGAACAGGCATGGCTGGAAGGACATTTGTTGCTTTACTTGACAGGAACAGACTGAATTGTGCAATGGAGGGGAATCAGGGGCTACATCTTTTACTACATGTCATATTTTAGGCATTTTTATGGGCATTTGCTCATGTCTACAATTTATAGTTTTATGACATTGGTTCATAAACATATCAATGCAGATACCGTTTCGCTCTTCATTGGCTGTGTGCATGTGTACAAGTCCTATCGGTGCCTTCACATGTTACCTCTTTGACAGGGGTATTGATTGTCACCATCGTTTCGCAGCCTTCTCCCCTTTGCTCCCCCGCTGAGTGATTTCTATATTGCTGTTTCTGTGGCCGTCGGTTCCCCTGTGAGGCCTGGAGGAATGGATTGAGCCATCACTGCAGCTGTGGCAGAGAGAGAGACGCATGTGGCGGGGGGATCCATCATGGCAGCGCGGGGGGATTTGAGGCCATGCAAGGCTGCCTCTTTGCCTCAGGATCAGTGCTCCCCCTCACCCTATTGCTTTCATTAGGGGCTGAGGGCTCCATCAGTGGGTGGTGATTTATGGTCGTGATTTGGTCCCTCATGAGGGCGCTCTGGTCAACACCTCCCAGCCCATATTAAGTTGAAGGGGGTTGAAGGGGCGTACGTGCCCTGACTAGGCTGTGGTTGTATATAGCATCCAAATGACCGATAATGCACATACGAGAGTGTGCTACATTTGGCTTGGAGTTACGTTCAAGGTGACATACATTTGACATTGATTAACATGCCTGGTCAGTGCATGTTTTTTGTATCCAGTGAACCCATCATATTTCTTATTACATAACTCTTATTACATGAACCCAAGGATTATTTCTTGTATAAAAAGTATACGGTCTAAGCTGACGTCTATATGAATGGTGTTTTACTATCTCAGCATCATAAAACATTTGCATTATGTGTACAGGTGTTTTTTCTCCGGTGTAACCATCAAGACAAGACTCTCTATATAGAAACCAAAACATAACACCACGCTGTTTCTTGTATACAGACCACTACAGTCAAAATCCACATGTAGAACAATATCTCTTTATTTTTAAAGTCCTGTTTGAAAGATCATATGTATGTAAACCTGAGCTGCTTTTGGGCGGTTATGACTTTCATAATATCTGCATCATGAAACATTATTATTTGCGTTATTATGCATTATTTCCTGCTTGGCTTTCTGATGGCATACTGTGAAGCTAAATGACTCACTGCCAGGGATGATTCTGTAGAGTAGCCTTGAGGCATAAGGAAGTAAAAATGAGAAACAGGAAATGAGGCCAGGTGACCCAAATACTGCCTGTTTAAAAATGTACACACACACACACACACACACACACACACACACACACACACTTTCTCTCTGCTTCTCTCTCTCCCTCTCTCTCTCTCTCACTCACTCACCTGTGTGATTGCCTGACACCTCTCCCTCTTCTCGACTGATTGCTATGTAGGTCAACAACATGCACCACAACCTGTTTTAATCCAGGAGTGTGTTCTCTACAGAAGTGCTTTAAGTCAGGCATGTTAGTTTGGCAGAGAAAATCTCTTCTGTTGCAAAGAATGTTTTTGTCAAAGCACTTAAAATTTAAATCTGCCAACCTGGTACTGTGCCTAAGAGCTCATTCACACTGCATTGTGTGTGAGCGGTCCGGGACAGAAGTTGCGCGGTAAGCGGCGCTTTCGCGTGTGTGTATTTACACCAGACATGTCTGTGGCGCAGTGCATTCGTAGCGGATCAGCTGCCAGCTCTGTCTTTAAATGCACGCGGCCCTTTAATGTAGCCCCGTCTTTAAGAGCGCATAGCCCTGTTTGCCACTGATATCGCTTTACAGTAATAAACACAATATGTGTTTCTCTTTTTTTTTCACTGATTTTTTGTCAACGATTGCTGGGACACTGGAACTTTGGGGAACATAAATCTATGTAGGCATGTATCCCTAGAACTTTTTGAGGGGCACCCAAGGGGCCACCCCCCTACTGTCCGTCAAAGATGGGGAGATGGCGAAAAGTTTTTGCTGAATAACTCAATGAACTGTCACGGTGTTTCTTTGGGCTTCCTGGCAGTGCTGTGATTTTCCTTGGTTCACTGTTTATTTGCCCCTAATCACATTATTAGTTTCACTTATTCACTTATTCTCTCTGCACCCTGCACTTCTTGCACTGCCACCTTAATTTGCATCACCTGCTCGTCTCGTTTCCTGGTTTCTCTGATTATTCCCAGCACCTGCACTTCCTCGTTTACGCTCGTTAGCTTCTTAGTTTCCCCACTATTTAAGCCCTGACTTTTCACTCCCCCACTGTCGGTTTGTCTGCTCACCAAGGTGTGTTTCTCCGCGGCAAGCCCCTGACCCCTGACCCCTGACCCCTGACCCCTGACCCCTGACTCCTGACTTCTGACTTCTGACTCCTGTCTTGATCTTGTCTGCCCTGTTTTCTGTTTTCATGTAGTAGTTGTTTCTGTTCTCCACTGGTCTGTTTCTTCGTGTTCAGTTTTCTTGTTCGTGTTCGGTCTCGGTTTGTCTCTTGCTCGTGTTTATTTTTGGACCTCCCAGTACTCAGTTTTCCTGTCCGTGTTTTCTCCTTGTTTTCCGTGTCAGTCTCGTTTTCGTGTCCTGCTCGCGTTTGCTTTTCCCCGTCTTGTTTGCTTGTATGTCCCCCGGAGTCGCGGGTTCAATCCCCACGTTACCCGGTGCATGTGCTCAAGCGAGCACCGTCTTGTCTGTCCAGTCCTGTCTGTCCCTGTTCCTGTGTGAATCCCTCAATAAAGGCCTTTGGGTTACGCTAAGCAATTGGGTCCGTTCTCCTGTACCTGTCTCCTGGTTCCTTGCCCCCTGTGACATGAACGTTTCACCTAACAACATGACATTTTTGTGACGATGTTACAGAGGTGTATCGACCCAGCCCATAAACACTCACTTGAAGCATAGCGCCACCTAGTGATATGGGTAAATGCAAAAATTGGGATTTTGTATTGCCAATATCTTGGACCAAGGAGGTGGGAACTGCACAAAATATGTCATGCATGATCAGCACAAAGACATTTAAAAGCCATAAATGCCATAAAATTTGGCCTAAGACAGCCATTTTTCGCCATAAACACTTATTTGAGGCATAGTGCCACCTAGTGATATGGGTAAATGCAAAACGTTGGATTTTCAATTGCCAATATCTAGCGCCAAGAAGGTGGGAACTGCACAATCAGCACAAAAACCTCTAAAAGCACAGCATATGCCATAACATTTGGCTCATAGGGGGTGCTGTAATTGTACGAAATGAAACATATGCAGGCTACATACATGACATCTATCCTTTTCACAAATCACTTCTACACACTGCACAAACACACAGAATGTCATTAATTCAAAACCCACATTCATGCTCACTTCCAGGAAATCATTTCCACACATATTCTCACCTCACAACACACTCATGATACCAACAGTTCCCACATGTCAGTAAACTGCGGCCATCACACCATGTACTGTTATGCAGTACATCTAGTTTGAAATGATGATTAGTAACTATAATTGCACATAGTACAAATTGATCACTTTGATAAGGATTTTGGCTGAAAACCCTCATGTTGCTTGCCTCCCATGCAGAAAAATGATGATTTCCATATTCCAGTTGCAGTGTGATGGTTGTGCGGTTAAGCCACTTTAACACGCACATATACCATGTGCAGTGTGCATGGTCTAATCTGTTAACATGAATTCTAAACGAAAATAAACACAAACCGCATGCGCACAGGTTTTGGTGTGAACGAGACCTGAGAGTGAAGTGCAGTGAGTTAGCGAATCATTTTCTTCTCCTCTGAAGCGTTTGGCAAGAGAAAAGCATTCAAAAAGCAGTGAGATGATTCAGACTCTTGCTGTCTGTAATTTGGAAATCAATGCAGAAAAAAGCAGAGCTTTGTATTTGCCTGTTTTTTCCCTTCATCTGCACTCTTAGTCTTTTTCATTTTATGAGGGATAAATGTTTTCTCTCCCACCATCTGTTGAATAAAATGGAATACCTTGTTTCATGCTCTGCTGCATCTGTTTTCCATTAGGTGCTCATTTGGATATCGTGCCTCTGGTTTATAGTGGAATGAGACAGTGTTTTTCCTAAGTTTGTCTGTCCAGCAGCATCTGAATGTGAACAGCAATATGTTTGACTCCTAGCTAAAGTGGAACACGGGAAAGCCCAGCAGGTCCAGTGAGTGTTAGTGCTCAGTCATATAGATTAATGGATTAGTGTTTTTACCCCAAAACATAGTCCAGAGAGTTTGGGTCTGAGGGAAAAAGCAGTTGTAATTCAGAGTATCTGTGTTGTTTGTAACTGAAGGGTCTGTCTGGTTTGGACGTTGTGGTGGTGCTCTGGTGTAACGAACATAGCACTATGTGTGTGTCTCTTTACGTCTCGCTCAATCACTCTTTCTCTCTCAATCACTCACAAATTGAACAACGCTGTTCAATGTTCTGGCTAGGAAAAAAGAGTTTTGTCCTTTTAAAAAAAAAAAAGTTTTTGGGGCAGGTTCTTGTATTTTCTCAATTTCAATCAACTCCCAAAAAAAACATCAAATGTATTTAAGGTAATCTCTTTCAGTGTCTGTGAAATTTGAGCGAAATGGGAAATAAAACATTACAGTAAATAAATATCCTCATTAGTCATGCTTGAGTTCCACCCTTGTGGAGGTCTTTTGTAATTCAGCTTTATTTATCTTGCTAATTATGCAGCCATCAAACATAAAAAAGCTGAATGTTTATTTGTTAGGGTAGAGTAAGATTGTCGCCATGGTATTTGTCTCTTAATGGATTGCTATTGCTTTGCAATCCTCTTTGCTTAGCTAATGCTGCATTTTCATTGCTATGTATCATTTGGTTGAGCTATTTTGTCATTTCCTAAAATACTTGATGTGAGAAATAGAAATTATAGCCTTTACTGGTAACACTTTCTATGAAGCTTGTATTTACAAGACTTTATAAACATTTTCATAAAGGGTCATAATGCCTTCATAAAGCCTAATAGTGGTTATAGTTAGTATTTATAACTATTTCTACATACTCATGACTGCACTCATAGGCAGGTAAAGCTTTATAACCTAGAATACACTGTCCCTTGAAGTTGGAATAGGGCTTATAACATAGGACTTCAGTCATGAGTATGTAGAAAGTTATGTATACTTTACATATTTTACATATGCATGTAAGCCTGTATGTGTGTTCATAAAATCTTCTGAATACAAACTTTATAGAAAGTGTTACCGCCTTTACGGAAATTTCCAGAAGGCATCTAACTATCCTTCTGACCATTGTTAAATTGTATAGTTTTCAGGTTTTTTCATTTTATCCCCGTACTTGTTTTCTGCACAATTCTGCTAATAACAGTGCTAGTAGGACTACAGCAAAATTGTCTTCTAGTAGGGCTGTCGATCTCAGATTATTCAAATGGATTCAGACCTCTGTTAGACCTCTTACACTGCATTTAGCTGACACTTGTCCAGAGCGACTTACATTGAACAATGTACAGTACACCAGGAGCAACATGGGGTGAGATGCCTTGTGCAAAGACACTTCAGCCATGGATGAGGGTGCAGGAAAGGGTTGGTTATTCACTCCCCCACCTACATTTGTTTCCTACTGGTACAGAATTCGAACCACAACCCTCTGATCCCAAGACCAACTCCCTTACCATTAGGCCTCTCAATTCTGTTTGCATCGTACTCTGTCATTGAGGGAGCATGCAGTTTGTGAATGATCCATAGAAGGCATCAGTCGGTTTTAGTCAAAGCCATGTAACAGTGTAAGGGTGGCTGAAGATAGAGAGATGTAAAAGCACCCTCCTTGGTAAATGCCAGTTCATATGATTTCAGGTTTGTAGTGATGTGTCATTGACTGGGTTTTTATCCAACGTATTTATTTTCATTATTCTGAGAAGAAATCCTCACTTGGAAACACTTGAAATGCTCAATAATCTTTGCAGTCTAAAACGAACGCTGATGACAATCTTTGTTGAGCCAAATTACTATAAATGTGCAAAAACTGATGCAAAGAAAGTTAAACAGAAACTGGACTTGTGACACTGTTCTTGTACTAGTCCCATAATGTTTGAGAAAAAAAGAGCTGTGAAGGAGCTGTGGCTGCTACGACGGGTGCTATGTGCACTACAGACCAGGCCCGTCTCTATGGGGAGGCCAGTGTGGGCCTGGACCCAATCACAAGCCTGGCCCACCAAATCACAAGTCTGGCCTACCCAATCACAGTCTTGCCCACCCACCTAACAGGAAGGGGGATATTTTGAAATATTTAATATTTTTTATTTTGATTGTAATTAAATAAGCCTTGTAAAAACATATTTAGTGTAAAGAAATAATACATGACATCTATCTATCTGTCCATCCGTCCGTCCGTCGTATTTGTATGCATATATATAGGCCCTCCCAAAAATCTTCCCGGCCCACCCTGCTACTGAGAGCTGGATCCGGCCATGCTACAGACATAAATGCTCACTGTGATATTGCTTTCCTCAAGATGTATGTGCTTGTCCAGAAAACATGACATTTAATGTGTAGCCACGACGGGCATCCAAGTGGCACAGCTCATAAGCCCTATCAGCCTCTCTTCTTCAGAAGACGAGTGGCTATTAATTATTTTCTGACAGTGTGTTTGGACACTGGTTACCATTACACTGCTGTCGACCCTGCTACATCACGTGTCAGTATCTGAAGCCTCCAGTTACACTTTATTCTACAGTCTCAGTTACAGTGCATTTACATCATAAAATACAGTGTACAAGACATAATTTATGTACTTACACTGTACCTTATGATTAGGGTAAGGCTTTGGCTTAGGCATAATGTTAGGTATGTACGTTGTAAGTACATAATGTTACATGCAGACACACTTTAAAGGATGGCAGATAGTGCTGGTGAGTTACTCCCTCCACCCACCTGTTGGTGTTGGGAATTGAACCTGTAACCCTTAGGCTGCAAATCCAATTTCTTAACCACTAGCCAATGACTGCCCCAGTGTTCTTAAGCCTTCATTTTGCTTTTGTTGCCTTTAGGGAGTCTGAAAGGGGTGACGATTGTGGATGCGTTGGACACCCTCTACATCATGGAGATGGATGATGAGTTTGATGCTGCCTCAGATTGGGTGGAGAAGAACCTGGAGTTTAACATGGTAAGAACAGGCGTGTGTGTGTATGTGTGTGTGTGTGTGTGTGTGTGTGTGTGTGTGTGTGTGTGTGTGTGTTTGTGTGTGTGTGTGTGCGTGCGTGCGTGCATGCATGCGTGCGTGTGTGTGTGTGTGACAGTTTACTAAATCACAAAGCCATGCTGCCCTGTCACCGTAGCACCTGAGATGGGTTTAAAATGTCAAACAAAAGCAAAAATTTGAAGCAAAAGTTTTCCAACAGTTTTTCCTTTGACGTGTCACTGCAAACACAGTCTGAATCTGTCTGAAATTGCCTGCCAACAACTGTGGATGCTGGACTTCTGTTTTAACAACAAGAACATTTGCCTCTGTTGCCTAACTCAGACGAGCCCCTCATTAAAATGACTGCAGTGGGTGTAATGAGCAAACTCACTCAGGTATATTAAAAGAGAGATGGCAACCATTCACAGCAGCTCTCTCTCTCAAAAAGGGTGTGTTAAAAACAACACATTTTTAACACATCTGTGTGTCTAGTCAAGGACAACACGACTTGTGTTCATAAATGTGTTATTTCCTGCAATGCAGACAGACAATGTGTTAATATATTTAAGACACAAATGTGTTACAGATGACACTTTTGTTGTCCGTGTGGTTACTGTTAAGGGGATTTATTTATATATTTATTTATGCATGTATTTATTATTTTTCCTAAACCAAGTGTTTCCAATAAATAAACATTCATCCAGTACACAGCAGTCCACATGCACAACATATAGCAGTTTAACCAAGGAAACTAGAAAAAATTAATAATGTATGGTGACATTTGATAGCCAGGTTAGGATACTCTGCCAAGGCTTTGGATGCCACAACTAGAATTTCTATCAACCAATCAGAAGACATAGGCCTATGTAGGTCTGTAGGCACACTTAAAGTGATGACATTGAACTTAAGTGCCTTTGCTGTATTCAGCCAGTCCGGTTGAAGGCAGGCCAAATCGTTTTAAAGTTCACACAAACTATCCACCCACCAGTAAACATACGCTAAGAATATCCAGATTCTTTGCACAAAGTGAAATGAAGTGAAAAACTCTACCAGGCTACCATCCCAGGCCATTTGAATCCCACTCACTCACATCGTCTGGGCCTGTAGTGTGTGCTGTGTGCTGTGTGTTGTGTGAGGCTGCCTTGACTAAATGATGGAGCTGGAGCTCCTGATGGAGGGGCTGGTCAGGCTGGTCAGGCTGGTCTGCTGCTGAGACAGACAACCTCTTCAGCTGGTGGGTGGGAACACTCAGCAGTGCCCACACACTCTACAGCTTGTAGCGCAGGGCCTGAGTCATCAGTCTGGAGCGTGTGTGTGTGTGTGTGTGTGTGTGTGTGTGTGTGTGTGTGTGTGTGTGTGTATGTAAGTGAGAGAGAGCTTTTATGATTCTGTCAACACTTTTATGCCTACAGACAGTAACAGTTCCACTTTCTCCTCTTTTGTTACCGCCATATGTTTGCCTTCTGGTAAATAACCTTGTCTATCATTTGAGCTTACTCAGTTTTATTTTAGCTCCCCAACCAGCTGTGATGTCTAATTCATCAAACAGGGGGTGACAAAACACAACTGCACAAAAGTGGAATGCTTACCAAAATCATCATGTGTTTTTGAGTTTTAATCCAAACACACAATATTATTTTCACATACAAATCTATTCTGCTGTTTTTTTTTGCTAGGTACATGGTCATGTGTTTTTTTTTCTTTGTCACACACAAAGTATCCAGGCACTGATGTAGTCTACAGTAAGCTCAGTTCAGTAAATATCGCTTCATCAGTATGCTGTGGGCATCCTTTCTCCAGAGATGTTCACTATATGTGGAGATGTTCCACCTCTGCTCCTCTGGAAGGGCTTCCAGTAGCATTCACTAACAACAGCAGCTCCTCACTGCTCCCCTCGGTGGCCTGCAGGACGCCACCCTCATCAGCTTTAATGAGCCTCTGTGGCCACTGCCTACACCTCTAATCATTAGCTCCACCCACTCACTGAAGCTTGCTCGCGGCCCTGTGTGAAGGCCACGGTGTCTTCTGAGGCTTCCTCAGTACAGTATTTAATCTCTGCTCTTCAGAACTCCCAAGCTTTTCTTTCCTCCTTGAATACCTCCCTTGCTCTATTCTCCTTTGCTTTGCTGTTGATGTATTGTGCCTTCCCTTCCCCTTATTTCCTCTTCATTCGTTTTTGTTGATGTTCCCTTTGGCATGTTTTGTCTGTGAGCCACAGGGTGCTCTCTCCTCTCTCTCTCCTCCTCTCCCTCAGCTCTAGGCTGTCTGAGAGAAGTAAAGGGAAGGCCAAACTGCCAAGTGCAGCTGGTGCTATCCTTATTTCTAAACCACTGGAGCTTATATCTCATGTATCCACCTTGAAGCACATTTTATGTCCAAGACAACAGGGGTGGGAGGCAGAGGGGGGAGGGGAGGAGGGAGGGAGAGAGAGAGAGAGAAAGTGAGTGAGAGAGAGAGAGGGGTTGTTGTAGAGATGAACAAAAACTTTTTAAAGTCCAGAAGGAGAAAGAAACGTATGAGTCACTGCTCTGTAGAACAGTGACTAATACACCAAGAATCTTCAGGGTGCTTAACCTTAGATGAGAAATGTATGGCAGAAAAACAGCTCACCACTGGACACTTTTTTGCAGATGAAAAACAGAAGAGGAAAGGAAGGAATTTCTGTTATACCACTTGACTGCTTGACTGGTTTTTGATATTTCTCCCTAGCCTAGAAATCTAGATGTACCCTAGCATTAGCAAATTACATTTCTATCCTGGGTACAGTCTAACAACAACTCATTGTAGCTCTATAGCTGTTAGGTGGGCTTAACACCATGACAACAGGGTTGTGATTGTGCTTGTTATAGTAAATAAGTTTGTTGCTCTAAATGGTCGTAGTGATATCCTATTGCATGCAGAGGCAGTTTAAATCTGTTGATGTGGCCCCTTGGATTGTGCATGATTTAACCCTCATAAAACTATCCTCAGTTTCCACAGAGTTCCTCCCCTGTTCGCCTCAGAACCACCACACCCACCCACCACAACCTCCACCCCTATATCCATAGCCATTGTAGAATGATGTGCCTTATTATCCACGAGGCAACACTCATCAAGGACTAAGCATTGAGTTCTCGTCCTCTTGGGAAGAGTAGTAGAGAGAGAAAGAGAAAGAAAGAGGAAGACAAAAAGAACTGTGTGTGTGTGTGTGTGTGGGTGTGTGTTTTGGACAAGGGAGGGTAAAGTGATCAGGGAGAAAGCAGAGGTGTGTGAGAGAAGTGCCATTAATGCTCAGCGGCGTCGGTGAGCAGCATTAACAAAGTTTTAATTGAAAGGCTGATGGCGTGCTGCCCTCCGGCCATCCCGGCAATGAAAGCGCCTGCAGCAGCCTCCAGGGAGGGGCACATTAACATTCCTTACCAGCTCCGGCATAGGGATACAGAGTATGCCTGTGTGCGTGCCTGTGTGCGTGCGTGCGTGCGTGCGTGCATGCATGCGTGCGTGCGTGCGTCCCTGCGTGCGTGCGTGTGTGTGTGTTTGCCATCTCCCGATAATAGCCCGTGTTTGTGTTTCCCATGCACAGCCATGTCTGTTATAGCTATGAGTTTAAAAATGACTCTTAATTAGTTATGGATCTTCAGCAAAGGGGCTCTGTGGGAAATGTTTGTACTCTGGTACGGCTTTGGTAATGGTACTTTTTAAAAAACAAAATCTAGTATTTCCTGGATTGATTTGACATCTTACTTGTTAGACTATGTGTTGCAGGACTAAGAGTTAAAAAGGCCAAAAGAGATCAGAGAGAGAGCGAGAGGGGTCAAAAAGGCAGCGGGAGAGAGAGATAGAGACAGAAACTGAGAGAAAGAGAAAGAAAGAGAGAGAAGCCGAGAATGAACCATGACATTGTGTCGACGCTAAACTACAGGGAGAGGATGGACGACAGGCTTGTTCATCATCTCCACTTATAATCCAATTAACGCAAGTAAATTGTTATTGATTGCATTCTCTTGATGCGTTCAACGTATACAATGGCACAGGTGCAATAAGATGCTAATCATAAACAGACCCGAGAAGATTATCCCGACATGTTTATACATTTATAAAATTAATTGTGTGTGTGTGAATATTGTGTGTGTTTGTGTGTGTGTGTTTGTGTGTTTGTGTGTGTGTGTGTGTGGAGATAAAAAAAAAGAGACAGAAAGACAGAGATGATACAAAACAGAGGGAGGGTTGTAAAGAGAAGAGGTACATAGCTTGAGGTACATTGCTCTGAATCTGTCAGATTGTCATTGAAAAACCTATTTCTCTAAATCTATTTACACACATGCACACAGACACTCTCTCTCTTTCTCTCTCTTTCACACACACACACACACACACACACACACACACACACACACACACACACACACACACACACACACACACACACACACACACACACAAACAAACACTCCATCATCACATCTCACACACACTCCATCATCACATCTCACACACCTACTGTGTGTGTTTGTGTATGTGTGGGGTTGGTAGGGTGCTTGTGCTGTACTGTGGGTAGGCTTGTGGTTTGTGTGATGTGTGTGGTTTGTAGGATGCTCTGCTGTGGCGTAGGTGTCTGTATGTGATGTGATGATGCGGTGTATGTGTGTGTGTGCGTGTGCGTGTGTGTATGTGTGTGCGTGTGTGTGTGTGGCGATGAGGCGGTAATGGGGCTGTAATCTGTGCCTCTCCAGGCCCTCATGTCCCCGCACGGCCAGTGCTGATTAGCTCGCCACCACAGCGCTCGGCCCAGCTGTGAGCCTCTTAAATCACCCAGCCTGGTGTGGGCAGCTGGGGAGCACCGGCCGTCACACCACACTGCTCTTCATCTCCCCCTCTGCATCCTCCTCATCCTCATACTCAACCTCATACTCTCATGTCTGCCTGACCAAATCCTCTCCTCCCCTCCTCCTTCCCTCTTTTCTCTTCTCCTCTCCTGTCCTCTTCTGTCCTGTCCTGTCCTGTCTCCTCTCCTCTTTTCCCTTAATGTTTCTCACACTTTTTTAAACATTGTTTTTTCTCTTTGCTTTCTTTCTTCTTCTGCTGTCTCTTCTCTTTGACGCTTCAAACCTAAACCCTAAACTGCACAACTGGCTGGTGCTATTAAATAAATAATAAGTTGTTCTCCTGACATCTGTCGCCAAGCTTGTCTTTTATGGTTGCCCTGTGTTTCACCTGCCTCAAAGAAAGAGTCCCTCTCCTACCTTAAGCCACCCTTTGTGCTTTCACGATACACTGCCGGGGCAACTGGGGACACTTTGGAGAATCTGTACTGACCCTTCTGTAGTGACCTTCACATGACCCCTCCACCTATTCCCCACATCACCTTCCTGTCCTCAATATCACGCCTCCAAGCCAACCCGGTACCAGACCCCCCTCCCCAATACCGTCCTTCAGTTCACCCCTCCAATGTCCTCTTCACATCACTTCCCTCCACATCCCTGCACATCACACACTTCCTCCACATGCCCCCTCCACATCCCTCCCAAGTCCACCCTGCTGTCCCCCCTCTACATGAGCCTCCTCCCTCCACACCACTCCCCAGATCACCCCTCAAATCCAACCCAGCACATCACCCCCCCCCCCCCCCCCCCCCCCACACACACACACACACCCACACACCCACAACTACCCCGCTCCACCTGACCCTCCAATCCCTCATGAGCCTGAGGTGACCACCAGCTCAGGCATGAAGAACTCCCACACTTACAGCCACAACCTCCAGGCTACTCAAGGAGTTTTAAAAGAATCATTTTCTGTTCTTGTAGTGGGGGAAACACTATAAGGTGAGGAGATCCCAGTTGACATAGATCATAGATAGCAGTGGAGAGACTGACTGAAAAGTACCAAAAATATAGCAAGCAGTGAGAAGAGTGAGCAAAAAGCTACTAGCATGCAGTGAAAACAAATGCAATGGGAAGATTAATTGGAAAGATATTCGAAAGGTAAGAGACATAGCCACACAAGTGTGTACTTTCCTGTTTTGAATGATAACAAACAGTGCCTAATGCAGAATGCAAAATGCATAAATGCCAGAGATGAAACATGCCGATTATAGTACACAGTTAAAGGATTTTCTCTTCAGTCTGTAAATATGTCTATAAACTGAATAAAACAAAATAATAAAATAAAATGTTAGAAGACAAAAAGATATTTTTAATTTGAGTCTGTTTGACCACAGCATAAAACAGTTTAGATTGATTGAGTGGCTGCTGGGTTGAATCTTGGCACAACAGCACCATTTCTGATAAGTCATTGCAGACCGTAAATGCATTGCACCCTCTACAAAAAGTGAACGAGTGTACTATTTTAACCGTTAATGTAACAGTGTATCTTTATAGGTATATACACTATGGTACATGTTGTGGCATGAAGATGTAAAAAGGACAGCTAAAATAAAGTGTTATCACAATGTGCCTTGTGAGTCAAAGGCAGTGCTGACACAGAGGTCACACTATTTCAAAAAGTCTTTTTAAAAAAACGTCTACAGCCCGATTACATATTAGGTGGAATAATTTAAATTATTCAGCCCTCTTTGACTTTATTGTAATTAATTCGCCAGCTGAAGTCTATAAAAGAAAGAGATTTAGCAGGGTGCCTCCTCTGGAGTTCTCCCGGGGGACTGGGGCACAGGCTGGACCAGCCTGCTGAGTAACCACCGCTTTTTTCATCCTCTGAAAATAGCCATGCAAATGAAGACAGGTATTAAATACAATGTCCCCCCGTTCATTTTTATGGTGTCTGGGGAAGTAGGCACAGTGCTTGGTAGGCACAGAGTGAAGTAGAAATGCAGGTGA
>CM059282.1:4982090-5019590 GCA_030347295.1 Setipinna tenuifilis | reverse complement strand
CCATGAAAGCGGTCTGCGTGCACATAGGCCCACAGACTCACAGGCAGCAGAGAGCCCTCTGCAGATCCACAGAGGACATATAAAGCTGCGGGCATGGTCCCACCCCAATCATACAAGAACACACACACACACACACTGCACACCATACAACACACACACATACACGCACTTGATTAAAACTGATCTGTCATCCGGAGGTCAAAGTTCAGTGGATTAACCTGATCATGTACAGAGCTCCTGCATAATTGCGATGTGGGTTTATAGCCACATTGGTCCTGTGGGGATAGCAGCGCCTACCCCTGAAAGGCTGCTGATGAAAGATTCAGATTTATTACCCTCCATGGTGGACTGAAGCAGTGGATGCGTGTGTATGTGTTTTGAATGAAAAATGAGGTGTGGCTCTTTATACGTGAAGTCCATGAGGAGGCTTCTAATGAGAATTTTACTGTGAGCTGTTGGCATGGTGATAGGAGACACAGGCTTTACCCCCCCTTCAATTGTCTTATTAACCCTTTGAGAAGGACAGTCACAGATGTATGATTAGAACATTTGCAAAATTGAGAGTTACCACTATCTGAACAAATACTCCTAAAGGAATTTTTAACATAAAGTTTTATTGGGTATAGAATGCTGGTGTAGAATTGATTTGTTAATACAATAGAACTGTAACTTGTATGTCTTAGGCTACGTTCAGACTGCAGCCTGAAGTGACCCAAATCCAATTTTTTCAAATGCGACCCAAGCCACTTGGATATCTGGTCCTAAAACCAATACATATCTGATCTTTTGACATGCGACTTCAGTCTGAATAGCCAGGTCGCATTCAGCCAACCTACATGTCATCAAGTGATGGAAAAGTGGTAAAAGTAGGCGCTCACAAGCGTACATAGATGTTCTTCTTGTCATACAAAAATTGTGTATTAACTCTGTGTCAGTGAAGCAGCTCACATACTAATCCCACCACTCTTGGCTGAGACTCAGCACCCCCACCTTCCTCTGTATGGACGTTGCTGCCACTGCCCCACAAAATGCCATGGCCAAAGTCCTTGCTCTTCTCTTTCTTAATCTCTTCCTTAAAACAAATATGTTGTACATGTGCTGGCAGGTAGGACAGTAACTTTAAAATCGGCAGATACTCACTGCTATGCGTCCTGTCTTCCAATGTGCATGCGGGACACTTTTGGGGCAAATCTGAATTGAGCATTAAGCCCTGCAGTCTGAATGTAGCCTAACATACAGTATACACCTTTGGCAGCTGCTGGTCTTTCAAACAGGGGACGCTCATTTTAGGTCTGCATTATAAAATATATCCTATAGCTGTGTGCTGGTAACTCCCAAAAGCTTTTTAAGCGATAATGACGTTTCTTATGTTTTGGAGAGGGAAAAAAGCGTTGCTGTGTGAACAGGGCGTAACACTTGTAACCTATCAGCATTGTGATATACCATGGTGCCCAGCCATTGTCTGGATGCAATTGAGACGGCATAGCGATGTATCATGGCAAGATTACAGGGTACAGAATAAACTAGACTGCATTCCCGCAGAAAATGCAAAAAGTGTGCTTGCAAATATGCGTGCCAACATTCCGCCATTCATTTTCAATGGGCCAAAAAGTTGCAGAAAAACGACAATAACGGACGAACGACAAGAGGTACGGTATACCGAAATGTAGGCGGTCATGTCCAAACCGGGCCGGTCGTTTTAGAGTTGGAACGGTGTCTCTATCTCCAAAGCCTGAGGACTAGTAGCGTCTTCAAGATCTGGTCTAGGAGAATAATAAACGGGGAGATAACAATAAGTGTGCTCTGCAAGCACACTTAACTATAATAATAAAACATGTAAAACAGCACAAACACGGACAAATAGAAACAACGAGACAAAAGAAAATACTTTAAAGTCAGTGTGTACAGTAAGACTCGGAGAAGCCTCGGTGCCAAGCATAGAGCATGTAGCCGAGGTGCACAGTTATTAGCTGTGCTAAGGGAACTTCTTTTTTCTTTCTTTCTTTCTGCCGCCTCCATCCTCTCTCTCTGCCTTTCTCTCTTTAACACACACACACAGACACACACAGACACACACACACACACACACACACACACACACACACACACACACACACACACACACACATTCTCTCTTTCTCTCCCTTTCTGTCCCTCCCTTTCTCTTATTCAGAGCCTACATTGTAATAAAACTTAGAATTTATGCCACATTCTTTCCTGAAATGAGAAATCTCTTTACCACTCATTCCCCTTTCACCATGCTTCTGCATGTATTTTAATGGAATTTCTCCCAGCTGTCACAAACACGCATGCACACGCACAGACACACACACACACACACACACACACACACACACACACACACACACACACACACACACACACATTGTTGTAGGTGCAGCCCACATTTCCATGTTTGCGTAACAGCTGGGGGAATAGAAATTGAATCATGCTTCTTTTGTCACCCTTTCCAATTGTGCCAACCGCACATGAATAAAAGCCGCTCCTTTGTGCACCACAACAACAAAATGTGGCACAAAAAAGCTCATATTGTGCACAGCATGTAGGCCATGCCATTATGAGCGAGTAGGCACACAGGGCAAGGCAGGAAATGGAGAACATGTCAATGGACCTCTGGTGGACAGGTCTGCCGTTCCCATGACACACATCACACACTGTAATGAAAAAATCATAACAATCATAATGGCAACGTATCTGAAATTAAGCAATGCAGAAGGAACAATTGAGCAACCGGCAATTAAGCACTAAGCACACTTGCTCAGAGTTATAGTCTGTGTGGGCCCCTTTCCAATCTCCACATGATGCCCCCTTCACTTCATCTTCAAGTGGTCTCTTCTGATCGATAACACTCAAACTCAAAAAGTTTCTCAGACAACTGTGTTTGGACACAACTTTGAAAAGGCATTAAGAGTCAGGGGCAGAGAAGAGAAATAAAAAGGCTGTTGCACTCAGGGCCACTAAATGGCTAGCAGCGGCCCTGCTGGTGGATCTACCACGCTGAAGGCTAAGCTTCTAGCATTTAACATTCTCCATCGTTCCAGAACTTTATCTAGGCATCTCATAGAGGTTTAGCCATGATGACCTACCAGTGTCAACACTAAGATCCACATGCAGGCCTGAAACCAGAGGCAGAGGTAGCCAACAGACAGCACAGGCAACTGCTTAGTTTCCCCAGGCCTTGGAGGACTGAGAAACTTTAAACAACAGTGATGGCACTGGCAGTGCAGTTTTTAGTGAAAGTGGTGGGATGTTGTTTGTGGTCCCAACAGAATCTGGAATCGCCTCAGCCTGGGGCTGTTGAGTGGTGTTGAGCTGAATTGTGTGTGTGATGTATGACATGCAAACACTCACACACACAAACACACATCCAGGGCCTGCTGAGACTCATGGCCTGCGGTTGGACATTTGCATTATCAGCATATGACTACTTCGTAGTTAGTTCATTGTCCCCTTAAGAAAACTTGTCTTCACAGTCATTGTACATTTTTGAATACACATAACACATATTTTGAAATAAATGTCAGGGTCTCATGGCCTGTGGGGGAGTATTTGTATTATTATGTACTGTATGTGTGTGTGATCCAGGGGTTGTCAGTGTTCGAGCCACTTGAAGCCAACTAATACAGACCACCATTGGTTGAAGCCTGATATTTTCGGAATTCCAGTCGGAATGGCAGGCACGTGACTCATAGGCTTCAACTCATGTCATCTTGGTATACCCAAAGTGAATGGATAAGCCTCGCCCCCCCTCACTTCATTTTCAATAGCTGGCGTGGATTGCTCACACCACCTCCACTTACACTGCCTCCATGGTGTGATCAAATGCCTGTGGCACCCTGTGACTCACTGTTGGAAACATCCATCCAGGGGCCACTGGATCAAAAAAACACTGGCCTTTTTCCCAAGTCTTACACACCAGTGCCCTAGTCTTCTGTTTTGATCAGTTAAAAAAAACATTGGTATTTGATATCGCTCAACAATGTTTAATATTATGTATAATGTAACACCCCCCTTTTATAATAATATGCGCCATATTTCTCTGCTATCAGTATATGTCTTTGTGGCCACTGTTGATTTTTGCAATGGAACACAACATCTTCACTTGGCAATGCTCTTTTCCAGTAGCATATGACAGTCCTTTTCACAGTCCTGTTATTAGGCTAAGTAAAGCTAAAAGAGAGGCATTGCTATATCACCAGAACAGTGAAATTTGATTGGCAGTTGAACAATGTTCAGGAACAAGGTGGAATTTACAGTAAATGATTGTGCCAATAAGCTAAATTAGCAGTTGTAATAAGTAATATTAAAATAAAATCTTTTAATTACCTCTTACTCTAATTGAGTTAGCTCTTGAATTATTCACTTACTTATTACACTTTCATTCAAAAAATCTTGAGGGGCTAAGACATATTCTAGGAAGAAAAAATATGACTTGCCCCACAGTGACAGCAACCAGTTTGTAAGTAAATAGTTGGTGTGAGGCTGTATGGGTGGGGTGGGGGCAGTTTCTCTGGAGCCCAGACAAGGGGGAGTCAGTTACACAGGGCATGAGAGGGCCTCCTATCACACTATCCCACTCCTCTCACCTCCTCTCTGTCTAGGGCCTGCACCTGTTCTGCATGTCTTCCCAAAGGAGATACTACCCCCCCCCCCCACACACACACACACACATCCTCTCCTGTGTGTGTTTGAAGAGCTGTCGCTCCACACCTGTCCCTGCTCACTTTCATCATCAGAGCTCTGTGTCTGCATTTATGTGTGTGGTGTGTGTGTGTGTGTGTGTGTCTGTGTGTGTGTGTATGTGTGCATGTTGACACTGCTTCAGAAAGTGTGCTCAGGGACGATTCACAAACTGAAGTTTGAAGTGAGTGAGAGAGAAAGAGAGGGAGAGTTTTCATACCACTGATGCCTGACACAGAGCAGGGTGAGAGGGACAGCCAAGTGCGAGAGAACAAGAGAGAAGGAAGGGAGGCAAGCAAAGGAGGAGGGTGGAGTGGAAAGAGACGAGGAGGGGGAAGAGAAGAGGAGGAGGAAGAGAGGCAAGGGGAAGAGAAGGGAGGAGGAGGGCAAAGAGACAAAGAGGGGAAAGACAAGAGGAGGAGGTAGAAAAGAAGAGGAGGAGGAGGGGAGGCAAGGTGGGGGGAGAAATGAGCATGGGGAGGATAAGAGAAGGAGGAGGGAGGCAAGGAGAGGAGGGAGGAGGAGGGGAAAGAGATGAGGAGGGAGAAGAGGAGGAGGAAGGGTAGCAATAAAAGGAGGAGAGTGGAGTGGAAAAAGATGAGGAGTGGGAGGAGAAGAGGAGAAGGACGGAAGGCAAGGAGAAGAGGTGGGAGGAGGAGGGGAAAGAGATGAGTTGGGGGAAAAGAAGAGGAGGAGGAGGGGAGGCAAAGAGAGGAGGAGGGAGGAGAGAAAAGAGACAAGGAGGCAGAAGAGAAGAGGAGGAGAAGGGGAGGCTTGCATTCAGTCCAGGGTAAAGGAGATGGCAGACCCCTGTGCCCTGGCTTTGGGTCACACGCAACAAGGACGGGAGCTTCCTTTGATGAAATTTTTATCTGTGAAAGCAAGAACAGATGCAGAGCATGGCAGACAGCATGCTAATGTCAGAAAGCCAGCTCTCTCTCATTTTCTCTCTGCTTCTGTCTTTTATTCTTTCCCTTTCCCCCTCTCCCTTTCTCTTGCTTTCTTTCTCATTCTCATTTTCTCTTAATGTCTTGCTCTCTTCAGCACCCCCATGCTCTCTACTCTCTACCTTTTGCTCTCAACAACAACGTTCCCTCACAGGGGGAAGTTATTTGGAAAAAAGACGCAAGATGATGGTGCTGGTTACCACCTGGCCATGCGATCCTCACCTGTGGAATGAGAGAGAGAGAGACTGAGGATTTAGAAAGTGCCCTTAAGTAGGCGCAGCCAGTAGCATCTGATTAACCTACAAGCAAGGTGAAAGCAAGAAAACAGGACATACTTGCCCCAGCAGGGGGAGCTGAAATGAATGCAACCAAAATAAAGACTAGGGGTTTGTAACACCCCCCTACCAAAATGGTGGTTCTAGCCATCATCAAGTAGGAATTACAAAATCAATGAAAATGTACAATAAAATTCAAGAACCCATTTAAACCCGTTTAGGTCAAACATTTACACACATCCAACATATTTAAGAATTCATACATCCCCAAGCATTGAGTTTTTTTTTTTTCAACTAAAATAAAATGACGAGCCGAGGTAAACCTTGAATTGTTGGATTGCGAGCACAATGCTAAGTGCTTTTTCAATTTTTGAATATGCTTGCTGAGGTAAATTAAACTTTCGTGCAAAGTAGCACACTTGATGCTCGACGTCATCAGAACCACATTGGAGAAGGACAGCTCCTACTCCTACATTATTTGCATCAACCGCGAGGTTAAAAGGTCGGCTGGAGTCTTGCAGCATGGGTGCGAAAACCTCAATACTCAATACCCAATACTCAATACTACTAAAACTGTGGTGCAAGCAATGATAAAGTTCTTTTCGTTAGTCCGTCTACCCTGGGTGGTGCGAAGCAACAGGTGAACCAACTTTACTTCTCGAGTTTTTCTTCTCAAGTTCTAAAGCGGCTTAAGATTAAGCACAACATCTCCAGCACATTCCATCCCGAAAGTCAAGGAGCGCTGGAGAGATCACCAAACGTTTAAATCAATGCTCAAAGCTTACTGTGTTGAACTACAGTAGGGGCAAGCTGGGAGGAGGGAGTTCCCTGGTTGTTACTGGCTTCGAGAGATGTTTCTTATTCACTCTTGGGATTAATTGAGACGTAGCCCTCTGTTCACTGACGTAAATTGACACGGCATCATGGAGACAGTTTTTGAACTCTTCACCGACGTATAAAAAGTTGCTCTTTTTCTCGAGTGAATTCTACAAACGTCTACCTTTCTGTTTTACGGTAGCGTCTGAACTGCAACCTATAGGCTTTAGGCAGGAAGAAGAAGAATAGCAGAATATGCTGGAAGAATAGCAGTTTTTACTCCCTCAGTCTGCATTCTGTTCTACTGACAGGAATGAGTATACTTGCTGGGCCCTTCCCACCAGCACACACTGGAGAAAGAGCGACCAAGCAGACTTGGGCCAAGATAGAGAAATGGCGACGCGTTCAAAATGGACAAAATAGCAGTCCACATCCTTTTCATTGAATGGGGGAACAAGGAACTTCAACTTCTTCCTTTTTAGCGATCTCCACTTAAGAAGCGAGTTCTTGCTTACAGGCTTGTACCTTTAATTCCTGAAATTTTAACTCCTTAAGATAGGCCAGTTCCTCCCTATGAATGTCCAATTCCTCAAGATCTTTATGCAGTTGTAGCTTATATATTTTTAAATCAATGCGATCGGGAGATCTACTCTGAGCTTTTTTTGGAGATTTTCTCTGAGTTCTTGGAGTTTTTTTACGAGGCTGTGGAGTCGGAGGACGGCCTTCACCGGCGTCATCAGGCTGAGCATCACCATCATCTGACTCCTCAGCTGGAGCAGGCAGAGTCTCAGGTTTGAAAATGATGCCCTTCTCTACTAGATCATCGATTAAGACATTTAATGCTGTATGCTTTTAACGCTTAACCTCATAGGAGAGCGCAACTCCATAATGAGCAGCCAATTCAACAAGCTGATCTTTAGTCAACGATAGTAACAATGCTACATCAGCTTTATCAATAAACTCTTTTACTGCAAGAAGGAGAGGACAACGAGGACAAGGACAAGGAGTTAAAGATAAAGGAACAGGGTGAGGAGGTGAATAAGCAAGAGGAGGACAAGGATGGGAAGAGGAAGGGGAAGGAGAAAGGGTAAGAACAGTAAGAAATAGAATAATATTACTGATGACATTGGAGCGACATTACATAGTAGACCATGGAATGACTCTGAAGGAAGCTGGCCAACGGGTTCAGTCTAACCTGAGCCACTACAGTGTAGCAAGCATCATAAGGTATAAGGCATCATTGTATCTGAATCTTGAAGTGTAGTACTGTGCATGGCAGAGGAGATTTCTCTAAGACTGCAAGGGAAGCTCTGCTTCCCGTAAAATGTAAAAAAAAAAATGTAATGGTCAAATGTTTACAAAATGCCTTAAAAGATGTCCATTTCAAACACCAGTTTGTTAATAATAGGCCCATTATTACAAATCTACTGAGTTGGTGTTGTTAACTTAGCATTCCACTTTGTTCTCATGGCCTATGGCCAACGCATTTCCTCATAGACGTCCAGCGTCAATGCACTTCAATGGGCCAGCACGGACCCCTCATTTTCTATGCATGGAAACTGGATGGTCATTGGAGAAATGCCATTTTTTTTCTCCCGCCCCCGGATGCTGAGCGTCTCTGGGGGTGAATGGAATGGTGGGCGGAGTTTTGTTGGTCCGGACTTCAAGCAGTCCCTGTGTTGATTGGTGAACCTCTGAATCCAGTTTTGATTGGCTGGCGTTTTTGATACATAGACTGTCACTTGGCTGCTGGAGCTCAGTCCCATCGCGGATGTTGCATGCATCGTAAGACCATGCGTAAGACAAGCAGTGACCAATTTGTTAGCATTTCCTCAGCGAAAGTACTTGTTCATTTCTTACACTGTATATAAATCACACTCACACTTATTTCCGTTTTGGTTTATTACAATTTTCTTGTTCGTTTTTAATTTCGTTTCGTTAGAATCATACTGTTAGGTAGGTTGGCGCTAGTGCTACTTAACTAGCCCACTAGCTCTCCTGAACGCACTAGCCCGCTAGTAGAGCACTATGGCAGACCATTTTCTAGAGAAGGAACAAAGGGTAGAATTAACGTATAAGTAAATGGACACATTTTATGATTAAGTTGGCAGTGAGCTTCCCCTCTTTGGAATACCAGCATCCGCCACTGGTGCATGGGCCTGCTGTGCTGCATTTGTTTTGTCTTTTCCAGAGAATGATGGAGCTAGATGCAGATGCCATATGTCATGAGTTGATTTTTGTGGATGAGGCAGATTTTAACCTCACTTTCACAAGGAGACTTGGCAGGAACAGTATTGTACACTGTGCCATAATCAGAGGACAACATGGTGGTAACGTAACTATGTGTGCAGCTATAAGTCAAAATGGTGCTGTTCATCATTCACCTTTTCTACCTTGCACTGGAAGGTCTATGACCATCATCCCCATCACCACTTGGCACCTTTACAGGCAATACAGGAGGCATACAGGGATATTATAGCAAAGGGGAGAAAAAGGTCACACCACCTGGCTTTGAACCCAGGTCTCCAGGGTACCAAACATACACTTTAACCACAACACCAAAGAGCCAGGCTCATTGGCCATACTTGAACTTTGAATCCCTGTGTGCTGAGTTGGATTGCTGTGTATGACCTCAAACTGTAAATACCTTGTGCACAGAGAAACCAAAAGCCAGATGTGTGTTTCATTGATATCACTAGTGTGTAGTTGCCGCATTGTGTGCTGATTAATATGATGGTTTGTTGGTACAAAAACACAATTTTTGATCCCTTAACGAAACAATAGGATGAATGGTAATGAATAAACAGTTTATTACTGTAACCAGATGCTAATTAACCATTACAATTAACAAAGAGCTTTATTGTAAGTAATATCAGTTGAATTAACAGGCTGAATGTCAGTCAAATCAAATACATACTGTATTGACCAAATAAATCAGATATGTATTAGATGTAAAGGAAGCCCCAAGAAGAAAGAAAGAGAGAGAGAGAATGCATGCACGTGTGTGTGCATGCGTACATGTGTGGTGTGTCTGTCAAGCATCATACTTCTGTGATTAATCATAT
This sequence comes from Setipinna tenuifilis, assembly GCA_030347295.1. Lineage (NCBI taxonomy): Eukaryota > Metazoa > Chordata > Actinopteri > Clupeiformes > Engraulidae > Setipinna > Setipinna tenuifilis. The sequence goes on along the minus strand of CM059282.1, from coordinate 5,009,786 downwards.
TATATATGGTGCCAATCAATCCCCTGTGGACTTGGGGGAACAGAGGGTGCTATGTAGAAAGTTGTTCCCTATGGCATAAATCCTGGCTGCACCAAGGCCAGCAGTAGCAGGTCACCTTTGATTTAGACACACCGGCTGTCACCCTGCCCCAAAACCCGCACACCACCATCCATGAATGATGACTGGATTAATCCTGTGCTGGTTTAGACTTCCCTTATTTATGGCCACGAGCACCACTATCCAACGTGTGTGTGTGTGTGTGTGTGTGTGTGTGTGTGTGTGTGTGTGTGTGTGTGTGTGTGTGTGTATGCGTGTGTGTGTGTATGTGTGTGTGTGTAGGTGTGTGTATGTGTGTCTGTGTAGGTGTGTGTGTGTATGAGTGTGTGTGTGTGTGTGTGTGTCCGTGTGTGTGTGTGTCCGTGTGTCCGTGTGTGTGTGTTTGTGTGTGTGTGTGTGTGTGTGTGTGTGTGTGTGTGTGTGTGTGTTTTGGGAGTGGTGGGGTTGTGGACACGTCTGTTTGACCATTTAACTCATGAATGGATGGTGTATTGATCTGCCTACACCCCCACCCATCCCCAGGGCATAAGTCAGTTTTATATAAACCCAGGCCAGACGCCATTTATTCTACCAATCAACAGGGGTTCTGTACCCTCACCCACACTCACACCACTCTCCAACATTCTGTCTATGCAGAGGAGTCATGGTGCTTCTGTGACCTTAGGGGGATGAAATGCACAGCTTATCTGATTAACACCCAGCTGATTTAGTGTCCAGACAGGAATTTTTCTCCCAGCTCAGGGTGTGTCTGTTTCGTTTTTAGGGGTGGTTGGATTGCTTTGGTAATGAACACACACACACACACACACACACACACACACACACACACACACACACACACACACACACACACACACACACACACACACACACACACACTAAATAAATAAAATAAATCAATAAAAGCAACTTCAGCAATGAACCATTACAGAACACACGCACCCTCATCTATCGTATCTGGGTGTTAAAGAATGGCAAGGGTATTTTTGAATTATTTTCGTAACTTCGTAGCATTTGAATTATGTTAATATTTCAATTATGTTCATAAAATTATGTTTCCAGGGAAATATTTGAATTATGTTTATGAAATCTACAATTTGCAATCTGTCTTTCTTTGTTTCTCTCATTCACTCACTGTGAGTGAGTGAGTGAGTGAGTGAGTGAGTGAGTGTGTGTGTGTGTGTGTGTGTGTGTGTGTGTGTCTGTGCCTGTGTCTGTCGTGTTTATTCATTTATACACTATGACGCCCATATTACATAAACTGTGTCTCTGTATGTGTGTGTGTGTTTTTGCCTACCTGTGCCTATGTCACTATTAAGAGTTAGGCACTTTTGCCCTATGCAGAACATAGGGATGGAGACAGAGAGAAAGGGAGTATCCAGGAGCTCTTAGAAGTCACTCCTCCTCCACTTGGCTTCTGATCAGAAAGCACATTAATTTCTTAGGTCCTTTTTGTCTCAGTCTTAAGTCCTGATTTCCCACTCACAACAGCTGCAACATTTTAAAATGTTTTACAACCCCCACAAGTCTTTTCACCAGCACCACAGAGCCAAACGCTGACTCAACGTTTCTGCCCACAAGTCTGTCCACTCTCTGGTCAAGACCAGAGAGAGAGAGAGAGTGAGAGAGAGAGAGAGACAGAGACAGAGAGAGGGTGTGTGTGTTTGTGTGTGTGTGTGTGAGTGTGTGTGTGCGTGTACGTGTGTGTGTTTGTGTGAAAGAGAGAGATAGAAAGAGCGGGAGCGCAAGAGATAGACAATGAGAGCGGGAGTATGTGTGTGTCTGGGTGTATGACAGAGAGAGAGTACGTGAGAGAGAGAGAGAAAGAGAGGCAGAGAGGGGGTGTGAGTGTGTGTGTGAGAGAGAAAGACAGAGAGAGAGTAAGTAAAATAGAGAATGTGACAGAGAGACAGGGACAGACAGATAGAAGAAAGAAAGAGGGAGAGAAATTAATTAAGTTGTCTGTACAACTCCTTATATTGTGTTCAGTTTTTGTTGAGCAAAAGTTTCTGCAGAATGATTCTAATAACTTACTGACCCCATAATGCGGCCTGCCTGAGGCTGTAGCCTTTATAGATGTGGCCATTAAAGCCATTCATAGTAACAGTGTCTCCCAAGCTTTTTATCTCCCCCCCAGTCCCTTTGAGCGTAACGTTTCATAATTGAGCAGTGGTACATCAAATTAGACATGGCTTTTTTGATTGCCTTTGGGGAAGGGCCTCCCCTGTGAGTGTGGATAGACATCTGTGTGTGTATCTGTGTGTACAGTATGTGTGACTGCTAAAGCATTTGTAGACTGTGTGTACGTGTGTGTGTGTACGTGTGTGTGTGTGGTTAATTCCTTTATATAACCCATTCATATAGGAAAGGTACAGCCAAAACCTTCATCATACAAAGTCACACTGAGAATTTTCCCCTCATTTCACTGTCACCATAGCAAGTTTATTTGCATCTCCCTAATTCCCCACCTCAGTAAACCAGTCAACCAGAGCAACATTTTTCACTCATGTGGTTTATAGCACTTGGCACAGCAATTAGGATTTAAATAAGGAACCAGAAAACAAGACAAGTCTGTCAATAAGCATAACTGCTAATAACTGAAAACAGAGTTATTGCCCCCCACACCTGTCACGCCAGCAATTAAGCACACCATTTCACAGGATCTGGGCAGGACAGGAGGAAGTACAAATGCTCATTCGCTATATTTGCTTAGAGCAAAATGCAAGCTGACGCTAATGCTAACACACTGGGTGGAAGCTGTTCCCTAAGAGCTGTCATCTTGGGTGAATACACATCAAACACGCTGCTAAAATAGCTAACAAAATGGCTAATGCTGATTTCCCACTTAGCTGAAAGGATAATGCAGGCGGATGGATGCCCCCCTGCCAGGTGGTGTCTGCTGCTGCTGCTGCTGCTTCTGAGGCTTCTTGTCTCGACTGAAAGCACATCAAACCTGATTGTAGTGCACACAAGCTGTTGTGAACACAGACTGAACAGATTGAGATCAATGAGGTGATGCTAGCAGGGGTGAGGGTGGGCTTGTGCAGATGACACAGGCGATCAAAAGCTAGCTGTTGTTAGCCATGAGGGTGGGCATACAGACCAACCACGGTAATCAAATCATTTTTTTAAAAAGTGTTGTTGATCAGTTAACTTAAAACCATGTTTATGTAAGGAATAACAGCCAACAAGGTGACCAGTTCTGTGGAAATAATGGCGAGGTGGAGGCAAAGAACTCCTTGATGCGAAGCAGAGTGGAGTTGCCTCGGCCAGGTCATTATTTCCACAGAACTGGTCACCTCGAAGGCTGTTATCCCTTTTATCTCACATTTATGTTTATGATCTAATTTTATATGCATAAACTACTGAAATAAATGGTTGATTTGCTACTCTATAGCATCTGTTAAGAAAAAGTAGAGCATGGAATAGTCATTTAACTGTTCATTTGGCTATGAATGTTGTCATGGTTACCATTCATAAGCGCATTGATTTGGAACAGTGATTAATCTACTTCAAAGGTAGTTCAGTTAATTCTCACCTCAGCCAATGAGAAATGAGAATTCAATTGCTAAGGTAATAGAGGTTAAAACTGTAGTGAATGTTTTGGCACATCATGGCTGCCATGCATTACCCATGTGGGTGCTACATACTTGTAGAGGTCAGTTAGAGTCCCCCTTCCCGGTAAAGTCTTTTGGGTGCCCTGAAAACCACTATAAATGCAATGTGTTGTTGTTGTTGTTAACCTCTTTCTTGCACCTTCCAACTCCCTTCCTCTCTCTCCTACTTGATGTCTGACCTAAATTGCTCTGTCACTCTCCTTGTCTAGTTCATTATGTTGGTTGTAAGGTGTGATTTGTAACACAATTATATATAGATGTGAGTCCACACTCAATAAGAGTGCGACTTGTGCTGTCTCAGATGGTAGACAAACAGGGCTAACTGCGAAGAATCACAATGTCAGTAGCACTACCTGCCATAACTCAGATGACATAAATCCTGTTTATTATTGGGGAGGCAGGAGCAATGTGGATTGTAGGAGTGAATGAATGGTTCTTGCCTTCACTCTCATCAACAGCTGAAGTACTTTTGAGCAAGGCACCTACACCCCAAATGCTCCCCAGGTGCTGCAGCAAATAGCTGTGCGTGCGTGCGTGCGTGCGTGCGTGCGTGCGTGCGTGCGTGCGTGCGTGCGTGCGTGCGTGCGTGCGTGCGTGCGTGTGTGTGCATGTTTCCTGCTCTTAAACACAGTATTTGTCTGTTATGTCTGTTTGTGTCTGTTGTTTTGTGTTGTGAAAAGAGCTTGTGCATGGAAGAACAAGAACAAACTGTTATTTTCACACTTGTGCATGGAATGATAACAACAGGTTGTTATTTTTACCTATTGGGATCTGTACCACCAAGCAAGAAGTTAGAGCCACCAAGCAAAAGATTATTCAGGTCAAATGAAATTAAATTTCAAGTGTATTTCAGCACTGGAAAGACGTGAATCTAATAACTAAAGGCTGAAGGTGCCACTGGAAAATGAGAAAGTGGTCATTCAAACAGTTTCCCTTTTGTGCATTTCTCCAGTGATATCTCAGTAAATGGCTGCAGTGATAGCATACGAAGCACCTCAGATACCTTAATTATCTGGTTTTCACACTGCTGTGAGGTTTTGGTCACAGCGAAGAATAGATGATAAACTACACCTCTAAATAGAGATGGATATGGTCTGACTGACATGTGATTTCTCTTTCTCCACTGTGCTCTGTGGAGCTGTAAGTTAATGAGAGGAGACTCTCCCTCTCGCATCAGTCACCTGCTGAATCATGTCACTCCTGTTCCCCCGTGTCTCCCTATCATGGTCGCGCAGGCCTGCGAGCACTCATTCTCCAGCATAGAGATTTATCCCCTCCATTTTCCTGTGAATTACAAGTCATTAGCAGGCACGCCAAGGTGCAGCAGTATTTATTACCAACTTTCTAAATAAACAAACACTAATAATGGTGAATAAATACTCCTAGCTTGTTCACCAAGTAGACTTAGGATTAATAATTTGTCCAGGTCCCTGGTTGTGTCACGAGTCATCAATTACCAAACGACTCATTATACGGTGCTTAGGAAGATGCACTGTGTGTAACAGCAGAGTATAATCCATGCATAATGTTGTGAATCTTTGAATGAAGTGTGCCTATTTCAGCAATGTGGAATGAGTAAGGGTGTGGTGCTGTATTGCAGAAATAACTACTAATACACAGCTTACAGCATCATGCAGGGTTTTTATACAGTCTTTAAATGTCTTCTGTCAAATCACAACATCTGCTGGAGCCATACCTAATTGTTCTAAAAATCACAAAACGGCTTTGCTGTTGTGATGCATTCTTTAAAATGTCAATAGACGTTTTGATATCTACCCAGCTAATATTAGCAAGTTAGACTATACTATACTAAATGATTACTTTCTTTATTTCAACAAACAACATTTGTATTGATGAACATTGCAATGGCATTGGAAGCAGATAGGTATTCTCAGGTTACACAATGTGCTCTTGGTGTATTATTGGCTTAACCAATTTAATAATATACACTTTGCCCTGCCTTAACACAACAGTTGGTGTAACTATCGTTAAAGCCCCCATAAAGTAGGCCGATTTAGTACATGTATATGGGTATGCCGGTCATGTGACAAAGTGCTCAAGTCCAGTGCAGCCACACTGCCAAGGTTTGAACTTGGATGGCGTTTATTTCCACAGCTCTGTCAAGTCTGTCTCCGCTGCTCGCTGCCTGCATGGGGCCCAGTCATGTTTTATGCATGTTGGGCTGCAAGAAAGGCTTGTAAAGGTCGGCACCCCCATGAGCCCGGCTTTTACAACGCCTCTAAGCTGTCAACAGACGCCCTGTTGTGCTTTTTAGCATGGCTGAACCCTGCTGAAGGCTTTGAGCATGGCCATGCGCAGCAGATGCATGTACATGCTCTCCCTCACCATGGCACTTTGTCGTTCAGTGCGAGGTGATGATTTCTAAGGTGGTTTTGTTTATACCACAGGGAAGGGAGAACATGAGTTACAGGCTAAGGATAAAAGCTTGTGCTGCTCATTTATGTATAACTCCTAACAAGAATATGTGGGTCGAGTGGTAAGGATGTTTTCCATCATCGGGGGAGTTCTATGGCAGTCTGTAATTATGCCTGTTTACGTTACTCTCACTTGTGTCTTCTTTTTGTTCTCTTTCTGCTTTTCTTTCTGTGTCATGGAGCCAGCTGTGAACAGCTGAAATTGTTAACAAAGGGAAGTGAAGCTGGCATGGGGCAGGACAATGATAAAGCCCATCACAGATATTTTCTTCTCCCACTGAAAAAAAATAAATTGCTTGTTTGTGGCTTGTTTGTGTTAGAGCAGCAGACAGCTGGTGCGTCTGCCGCAGTGTGTGTGTGTATGTGTGTGTGAGTGTGTGTGTGTGTCTATATGTGTGTATGTGTGTGAGAGGGCCAGGGGTGGGGTTAGGGGGGTGCTTGCGGCAATGTTTGGGGGTAAATATTCTCTTTGTTGCACTCCGGGGGCAGCCAATTTCATGGCGACTCTATCTGCCCTTCCCAGCGCCAGGCACATCCTCGCATAGGCACCATTTGGAGCAGCCATTGATACCCAAGGTGGCACTTAAAGATGGCAGCTGAGCTGAAGCACTATTTCTTTTTCTCTCTGACCATTTCCTGTCCCTTGTCTCATTACTGTGAGGCAGGCTCGACCAGGAAGCCATCCAGTGGTAAGACAGGTCTGACCGGGAAGCCATGCAGTGGTGACATTGAGGCTGGCATTGCCATATGGCCACATTCACACACAAACACATACAGAGAGACACACACATGTGCACACACACACGTGCATGCACACACACACACACACCTACTTTCAGCACAGCACAAGCACTCCACCAACCACACACACACACACACACGCACACACACACACACACACACACACATACACACATTCTGCACGCACTGCATGCTGTCTCCGTATGGCAGCCTTCATTAGCCAGATACAGTATGTTGTCCGGTCCCAAAATTCAATTCATATGAAGAGCTCTTGGGACTGACTGGATGTAATAGGATATTGAACCAGCATGTGTTGCACCGCTTCCTGTGGGGATCTGCCAGCATCCTGTTTACAAAGTGATGCCACTGAGTTGTATATACACGCAAGCCTCAATCTGTGAGTCTGAGTGTGCTTGCTGACAGTCACAGAAATCAGCAGGTTACATGTTGTTAGAAATTCATTTTTCCATATTTGTGTGTGTGTGTGTGCGTGCACATGTGCGTGTGTGTGTATGCATGTGTGAGTGTGTGTGTGTTACGACAGAGCATATGTTTAGTTGTCATCTACCTCCCGCTGCCTCTGTGACAGCTGTTCTGCACATAGCTGATTCTGGCTGGGTAAAAAAGCAGCTCAAACCAGGTCAGAGACTAAGAATGAGTTTTGTGCTCAATGCTTTCCTGAGGAACATGACTCAGTAATTTGTGTGTGATGTGGAAGTTTTTGTGACAGTAATATGCAAAAAGAATACACGTGCGGGTCATGTAATTAGAATATCATGAAAAAGTTGATTTATATCAGTAATTCCATTCAAAAAATGAGACTTGTACAGTATATTATATTTATTCATTACACATAGACTGATATATTTCAAACATTTATTTCTTTAATTTTAATAATTGTAACTGACAACTAATCCCAAAAAATCCCTAATTCAGTATCTCAGAAAATTAGAGTATTACCAAGACCAATACAAAAAAAAGCTTTCTAGAAATGTTGGCCAACTAAAAAGTGTGAACATGAAACATATGAGCATGTACAGCACTCAATACTTAGTTGGGCCTCCTTTTGCCTGAATTACTGCAGCAATGTGGCATGGCATAGAGTCAATCAATCTTTGGCACTGCTCAGGTGTTATGAGAACCAGGTTGCTCTGATTGTGGCCTTCAGCTCTTCTGCATTGTTGGGTCTGGCGTATCGCATCTTCCTCTTTACAATACCCCATAGATTTTGTATCGGGTTAAGGTCAGACAAGTTTGCTGGCCAACTAAGAACAGGGATACCATGGTCCTTAAACACGGTACTGGTAGCTTTGGCACTGTGTGCAGGTGCCAAGTCCTGTTGGAAAATTAAATCTGCACCTCCATAAAGATAGAGCAGGGAGCATGAAGTACTCTTAACTTACTGGTAGATTGACCTTGAACTTAAAAAAACACAGTGGACCAACACCAGCAGATGACATGGCACCCTAAACCATCACTGACTGGAAACTTTACACTCAACCTCAAGCAACGTGGATTCTGTGCCTCTCCTCTCTTCCTCCAGACTCTGGGACCTTGATTTCCAAAGGACATGCAAGATTTACTTTTATCAGAGAACATAACTTTGGACCACTTAGCAGCAGTCCAGTCTTTTTTGTCATAGCCCAGTTGAGAAGCTTCTGATGCTGTCTCTTGTTCGAGAGTGCTTTGACACAAGGAATGCAACAGCTGAAACCCATGTCGTGCATAAGTCTCTGCGTGGTGGTTCTTCAAGCACTGACTCCAGCTGCAGTCCACTCTTTGTGAATCTCCCCCACATTTTTTACGAGTTTTGTTTCACAATCTGCTCCAGGGTGCGGTTATCCCTATTGCTTGTACATCTTTTTCTTCCCTTTGCCTCTATATCAATGTGCTTGGACATAGAGCTGTCTGAACAGCAAGCCTCTCCTTTTGTGTCTTGCTCTCCTTGTGCAAGGTATCAGTGGTCGTCTTTTGGACAACTGTTAGGCCAGCAGTCTTCCCCATGATTGTGTAGCCTACAGAACTAGACTAATAAACCATTTAAAGACCTTTGCAGGTGTTTTGAGTTAATTAGCTGATTAGAGTGCGGCAGCAAGGGTCTTCAATATTGAACCTTTTCACAATATTCTAATTTTCTGAGATACTCAATTTGGGGTTTTCATTAGTTGTCAGTTATAATCATCAATATTGAAAGAAATGAACACTTTAAACATGTTACTTTGTATAAAATGAATGTATATATTATTGTGAAAAAGCCGGTCGGCTCCTCACTGGTAGGATGTCGACGGTACTGGAAGTTGGGGTGAAGCGGTGCAATAAAGACCTCGAAAATTCACGAACGTATAGAAAAATAGTTTTTTATTTTCTACAAAAAAAACCTGTGCACAAATAAACCATAAATAACTACTAATAAGGACACTTAAATCGAAAATAAATTCTACAGAACTAAAGAGAACTCAAACAAAGCCTTTAGGCTCACTGCGACCTCAGCCGGTTACCAGCAGCCCTACTACTCAGCGATGTTATCTTGCTCTCTCACGTTCGTCTCTCTGTTCTACCTGTTCGTTCGTCTGGGTCTCTCTTCGGTCTCTCTGTTTCCTTCTGGGTCTCTCTCGTGGTGGAAACAAAGCACCTCTTAAATATAAGCGTTAATTAGATTCAACTGGACCAATCATTAGCTGATTGGTCCATACCACCACATGAAGCTAAAACAAACGACTAAAGACAAACGGTACACCCGACAATAACATTCACATATATAAACACAGTATATCCACCCACATCACACAATACAAGACATTTAACGAATAAACAACACCATACACAAACAAACCCAATTAAACACCAACACCCCTCCACCACATCACCGATCCCAAATCCCAACGAGTTCTAAAACACTGCCATAGCGGTGCGCGCTTCCGCATGGCAGCAAAGTGTCCGGAGATGAGAACGTATGTAAGTATCGGAGTGTTTGAACCAGGAATTGAAAACAGGGGGACGTTGTAGGACATGAGTGGGTACCTCACCCATGCCAGGGATGTTGATAATAAAAGGCTAACAGTTCCAGTTGCATTGTGACAGGTTTGATGACTGTGGATATGTGTGTGTGTGGGTGCGCAGGTGTACCGTGAAGTTCAAACGGTTAAAACCGGTGAGAGGGGGAGACAGGGAAGCTCACCCTTTCACACTTCCTTCCCCCTCTCCAGTCTCACCACTCCGGTGGTGAGACAAAACGGCCAGTGTCTTTAGCGGCCTGGCACTATACTGTCCACCAGAACCACCGAGCGTATCCAACAGACGATACCAGGAGTCCACACAATCAGTTCGACAACTACCCTCCGGTTTTCAGTTGTCCTTCCGTTCCTCACAGACCAGCAGAACGGACTAGGAGCCTACACCAACAGCGTCCATCAGTTGCACTGTGCCCATATCCTCTGGGCACCGGGTCCAGGGCAGCCGCTGCCCTCTTTCGGACCACCGTTGGGACAACACGCTCCGGTTGTCTTCCAAAGCACACACTGATTCCGTAGCTGAAAAACTCCCATAGCCCTTCCTCTACTGCTGGTCTCCTTCATTGCCATACCATCCGCCGCTCCTGGCTCGGCCTCTCCTCAGAGTTCGTGAGCCCGACTCTCCAGTCTTCCTAGGCTCCATTCCCGACTCTTTTCTCCAATGTTCAATCGCCGACTACAGCTCGGTTCAGCCGTCCATATGGTGCCCTCTCTCGTCGGGCCCGATACCGCTTCTCCCCTAGTGGCCTCCAGTATCTCCTTGGCGTCGCATCCCACCGCTGCCACCAAATGTGAAAAAGCCGGTCGGCTCCTCACTGGTAGGATGTCGACGGTACTGGAAGTTGGGGTGAAGCGGTGCAATAAAGACCTCGAAAATTCACGAACGTATAGAAAAATAGTTTTTTATTTTCTACAAAAAAAACCCGTGCACAAATAAACCATAAATAACTACTAATAAGGACACTTAAATCGAAAATAAATTCTACAGAACTAAAGAGAACTCAAACAAAGCCTTTAGGCTCACTGCGACCTCAGCCGGTTACCAGCAGCCCTACTACTCAGCGATGTTATCTTGCTCTCTCACGTTCGTCTCTCTGTTCTACCTGTTCGTTCGTCTGGGTCTCTCTTCGGTCTCTCTGTTTCCTTCTGGGTCTCTCTCGTGGTGGAAACAAAGCACCTCTTAAATATAAGCGTTAATTAGATTCAACTGGACCAATCATTAGCTGATTGGTCCATACCACCACATGAAGCTAAAACAAACGACTAAAGACAAACGGTACACCCGACAATAACATTCACATATATAAACACAGTATATCCACCCACATCACACAATACAAGACATTTAACGAATAAACAACACCATACACAAACAAACCCAATTAAACACCAACACCCCTCCACCACATCACCGATCCCAAATCCCAACGAGTTCTAAAACACTGCCATAGCGGTGCGCGCTTCCGCATGGCAGCAAAGTGTCCGGAGATGAGAACGTATGTAAGTATCGGAGTGTTTGAACCAGGAATTGAAAACAGGGGGACGTTGTAGGACATGAGTGGGTACCTCACCCATGCCAGGGATGTTGATAATAAAAGGCTAACAGTTCCAGTTGCATTGTGACAGGTTTGATGACTGTGGATATGTGTGTGTGTGGGTGCGCAGGTGTACCGTGAAGTTCAAACGGTTAAAACCGGTGAGAGGGGGAGACAGGGAAGCTCACCCTTTCACAATTATACACATTTTTACTTTTTGAATGGAATTACTGAAATAAATCTACTTTTTCATGATATTCTAATTATATGACCAGCACCTGTGTGTAGTATAGCTTAATTTGGGCTAATGACTCATGGTTTTCAGTGTTTTTCAGAGTTTGTTTGTCATTGTCGATTCCCTTGTGCTTACACACTTCCTGTGTGTGTGTGTGTGTGTGTGTGTGTGTGTGTGTGTGTGTGTGTGTGTGTGTGTGTGTGTGATAGCTTGTCATAGCTGTGCTGTCAGTCATGCTGTCAGAGTTAAAAGAGCTGAAAAAGTCAAAGGTAGCATGAGAACAAAAAGAAGACATGCCATTGTTCAATTTACATAAAAAGTCACCTTCACTGCAAGGAGTAGAAAGGCAGTAAATCTTTTTTTTCTATCCTCTCACAGCCACGATACAAGCAACAGAACTTGGGAGTAGTTTTGTTTGAGAGAGGGTTCAAGTTGATGGTAATGGTTTGAACAAGTGTCGTTTAAAGCAACTGAGTGAGGGAACGCTTAGAGGAGTGGAAGCTGAAGACCTCTGTCCTGGATTCCCTCTCCTGAGCTCAGCAATTAGAGAGACAAACAGGAAACAAAGAAAACTGAAGTGACCATCCATCCATCCATCCATCCATCCATCCATCCATCCATGACAGGTAGGAAAAGCCTGTAAGAGAGAAATACAGACAAAAGAGCAAGAGCAGAAGTGTTGATGACAGAGAAGAGTAGCGGTTGTAGTCACAAAGGAAGAGGAATAAGGGAAAAAAGTGAGTTGCTAAAAAGAATAGAGCTGTGAAACCGTAGAGAGACCGGGGGAGGCTGAGTGAAGGTGACAGAGTGACTAGAGAGAGTTGTGTGAACCAGATTTTGTGTGAATGAAGAGAACGGAGGAGTCTCTTTCCTCTGCTCTTCCCCAGAGGCCCTTCTCTCCCCAGGCACCCGTTGTCTCCTTGAAGCAGCCTCCAGCAGCCACCTTGTCTGTCCATCCGAACACCCAGGCTGAGGAGATGAGCCCACAGGGAGAGAACAGCAGGCCAGCAGCCCACATACTACTCTAATGTTCCTTAGAGGGGGAGAAAGAGAAAGAGAAGAGATGATCGCTCTCTCTCCATCAGTCTTTATCTCTCTGTTACACACACACACACACACACACACAAACACAAGCACAAATTTACGCACACACAAGAACACACACACACACACACACACACACACACACACACACACACACACACACACTGCGGCAGATGCACCAGCTGTCTGCTGCTCTAGCGCAGACAAGCTGCAAACAAGCCAACAGTCCCCACTCGGTGCTCCTGTTTCTTTGTCTGAATCTCTTGCCCTCCTTGTGGGACAGGCAGTTTAGACTGATAAATGCTCCATGGCAGATTTAGACCCAGTACAGCCATGAGGTCAGACAGGATTCCTCCCTCTAATTAACGTGGTCTAATTGCAGTGTCCTTTTCAAACTGCGGTCAAGAAACTGCTCAGGTGTTGTCCAAGACCATGATCGAAATCAAAGTTCTTTTAGTTCTTTAAAGAGCACTCTCCTTATTAGTGTTTCCCTGGAGTGGAAAAAAACAACATTATATCCGTCTGCTGCTCCCCTCTGAAAGCTCCTCCGATATGGCTTTGTTGGCCGCTTACAAGCTTAACGGGCTTCCATCAGATAGGGGCCTCCCTGCTGGGTACTTCAGGCCGTGAAGTCTGCTTCATCAACAACAAATACAACACAAATCAGTCGGTGTTTGTTGTTTTGTTTGGCTGCTAATTACCTCAGCACTCTCCTGGCTTCGTGCGGCGACCAGTGGGTGTGGGTTCAGCCAAACTGCGCCGTGATGAGAAGTGAACGGAGACGGAGGAGTGAGACGGGAGGCTACAGACAAGTACGTTTGAAAATGGGCAACAGGATTTGATGGACTGTACTGAGATCAGCATGGCCCCCCTTATACTGGTTTCCCTATGGAGGTTGTAGCTGATTACAGAACAGCTTCGGTGGGTAAATGTGTAAGTGGCAACACAGGAGTGGTCCAGCTGTGTCTGTATGAATAAATAAATAAGTAAATAAATAAATACCGCAGCTTCTCCTTGGTGGATGATTTGTAATGTGAAAAGTACATCCAACTAAATGTCAAACATGCAGGCACACAGGTGCACGCACACACACACACACACACACACACACACACGTGCACACACACACACAAACACACACAGAGTAGTTAGATGCCTACACACACAGAAACATTCATCTAGGTAAATGAGTGTTATGTGGGTAGACACTTCTAAATGCTCTCTCTCTCTCTCACACACACATACACACACACATACACACACACACACACACACACACACACACACACACACACACACACACACACACACACACACACACAATCGAATACATAGTTGATTCTCTTGGGCTGATAAGTGATAATGTAGAGAGACACTTCTAGCTAAGTGTTCACACACATAGACACACCAGAGAGAAGGCAGAGGCAACAGGTGTGTATAGTATCCTCATTACTCTGTGTTAGCTGCTAATTACAGTGAAAACGACATCAGCTCGCAGAACAGAAGCTGCACCAGTGGATAATGCAGAAAGACGATTTGCTTGCATAAAATGGCACTTAGAAAAATCAATCAAAGTTAGTTGTCTGGAAGTATTAAGTCCTGCCCGTGTGCCTTGGGTATGCAAGAAACAAATAAAAATGGCCACCACTGCAGAAGTCTTCTACTTAGTCAGAACTACTCAGTGAAGATCAGGGAAGGGTTATTAATGCTCTATTTTCTTTCCTTCCATTGCCCTGCTCTACTCAACCCACTCCCCTGTGGTCTGGCCATCAAGTCGGATGAATCCTGTGTCCTCGTTCTGATAAAAGGGGAAATGTTCACTTTGCTGACGCCCCCTCACATCTGGCCTCCTTTCTGCGCCTCCGCATTTCTATATAAACTGTGTGTGTATGTGTGTGTGTGTGTGTGTGTGTGTGTGTGTGTGTGTGTGTGTTGGTCTGAGCAGCAGTTGCTGTGGTGGTCATGTTGGAGAGGTTCACACTGGCTGTCAACCCAATTAACACTTCGTTTGGCCCCAGGAGAGTCCTGTTCTTTTTCTGTCTTCTTCTGTATTTTTTTTTTAATCGTTTGGCTTCGTGCTTTCTGTACTTCATGTGTCTATCACCCCTAAGAAGCTCCAACACCCACAGTTGGCATTTAGGTCACCTCATAAAATTAGAAAAGGTGCGAATAGAAGCATCAGTCCCCCTCAGTGTGTAGGTCAACTAACATGGGAAGAGGAAGTATATACACCTGAATGGGGCACTGATAAAAAGTTTCCTGTTAAAAATCCAATCGTGTCTGAATTTCTTCTGAAATGATAAATAAATAAATAAATAAATAAATAAATAGACTAAGGCATGAAGGACATTCCTGCCACTATCCAGTCTGCCTATCTCTAACTCTATAGGTTAAAGCTTGTTTGTTTTTTAGTTTTCAGTTTGTGTTCTGGTCATGTTAAAGACATTACATTACATGACCTGTCATTTCCCTGACTCTTATTCAGAGTGACCAACAGTGGATTAGTTACAGGGACATTCCTTCTGGAGGAATTGGGGATTAGATGCCTTCTTAGATGCTCAGGGGCACCTCAGTTGGGGATGAGGCTGCAGGAGAGCACTGGATATACATTCCCCCACCAATAATTTTCCTACTGGTAAAGAAATTGAACCCGTGCCCTCCTGATGGCAAGACTTGAGGAGTTAAAGGAGAAGTTTGGTGTGAATTAATCCATAGTCATGTTGTTTGAGGTCACACTGTGCTGTGGGTAGGAAAGAGAACAAGAACATTTGATGCAACATAGACTGAATCATGAACTGGTAGCTAACTTTAACTGAATGGAGCATAGCAACTAACTTTTAGTTTCATTTTTGTATAGCCCATTCAGCTAGTGTTAACTACTAGTTCATGAGTCAATCTATGTTGCATCAAACTTTCTGCACTCAATGACCTTGGACAACAGGGCTATGGATGGATTCACATTTCTTCTTTAACCATCTGGCACACAGCTGCCTCTTAAAGGCTATTCTTATAGTCCTGTTTTTCCATTTCTTTCTCTCTTCGTCTATGATTCCCTGTGACTTTACCGTGCTTAGCTAGTTGCTGTGGTGAAGCAAGCATCTTTCAAGCTGAGCTATAAGGTTTAAGATGTCCTTTTATTTGCTGAGAAAGGCTAGTGGCTGCACAAATGCATTCTGACCCTCAAGGAAAGTTATTTCCTCTAGCCTGATGAAAAAGACCTTTTTTGTCGTATTATTGGCCCAAACTAGTGGAAGTCTGTCTCCACCACTGCAGCCAGGTTCTCTTCTACAGAAGGATGCTTTTTCTTCTTGTAATCTGGGTTGTAAAAGTTGCTCCCCGGAGAAGATTCCACATTATTGTGCTCCTATAAGATTGGTTGATTTTTTTTCCTTTTTCTTTACTTTGAAATGTCTATTTTTCCTGAGTAATGCTGTTACGTGTGTAAAATTGACCAGCAAAGATGAATAATCTCTCACCATCCCTAAAAGGAAATTGCGCTTGCTGAAATGCAGTAAGTTGCTGAGGCAGTAGGAATTGGTGACACTGTCAGTGAGTGACCGTGACAGCCGTGGTGAATGTGCCTGGGGGTGTGTGTCAGGGGCATAGCCAGAGATCATAAAATTGGTGGGCCCTGAAAAAAGTTAGGTGGGCCTAGCCCAAAACACATGGGTTATTTTTTATTACTAAAGCAGTCAAATAAACTTATAGAGCCTTTCGACTGGGTGGGCCTGATTGACAAGTGGGTTTGCAGCAGCCGACCCCAGACCACCTGTGCCTACG
This sequence comes from Setipinna tenuifilis, assembly GCA_030347295.1. NCBI lineage: Eukaryota > Metazoa > Chordata > Actinopteri > Clupeiformes > Engraulidae > Setipinna > Setipinna tenuifilis. The sequence continues at coordinate 4,993,331 of CM059282.1, read as the reverse complement.
CCTATGGTGTGTGCATGTGTGTATGTGAGTGGAGACTGCCACAGCACTCAGGGGATTTTGGTGCCACTCCAAATCTTAAGGCAAAAGCTTTTTATTACATATGTCCATTCCTAACCAGCTTTTGTGTCAGTCATTTGTTAGGCTTACAACTAAAAAGTATTTTCCAAAATGTATGCTACTCTTTTACACTGAATGGTTTTCAATGAATCCTTGTCTGTCCTGAATTAATTAATTCATTGCCATATAGAAGAGCAAGCAAGAGGAGCTGTATTTTAAGTAAGCAGTGATAGTATAATAAAAAGGTGAGGGCCCAGTTCTTAATCACTCAGAAGGACTCTCTCCAGAGCTATGTCTTTCTCTCTTTCACACCCATCTCAATTCCTCTTTCTCCATTTGTCATTTGTTCTTTATTTTGCTTTCTGTCTCTCTCCCTTTATTACTTGTAGTGCCTTTCTATATATACACAGTACATTAGTACATTAGTAAAAATAGTTCTCAACATGTTCAATTTTTTGCTGGTTTTTAGCTCTTTTAACTGGTCTCATCCTGAGGTGCTGCAGATTTACAGGCTGTAGTCTGGATGTGTGTAGGGAACTGTTTCTCTATCTCTGTCTCTGTCTCTGTCTCTGTCTCTGTCTCTCTCTCTCTCTCTCTCAGTCTCTCTCTCTCTCTCTCTCTCTCTCTCTTTCTCTTGGTACCTCAGGGGAATATGTAAGTCACTGAGCTCCAGCTTAATGTGCTTCCTCCCTAATTAGAGGTGCAGCAAATTGTAACAGTACAGTCCACACAACACCGGTTTCTCCCATATTTCTGGATCTGCTACTGGGTGGCTAAAAGCTTAAGACCAGAAACAAATTGAGTGTCTGTCTGTCTGAGGTCTGTTTTTTTGTGTGTGTTTTTATTTTTTATGTATTCAGCAGACTTGGTGACTTGGATCTTGCTTTCATCTGAGTCAAATTGGCAGATATGCTGTGGTACCATCTACTTATCTTTCCACCCCCCCACCCACACACACACACTTACATACCACCAACGAACCCCAAAAAGTGCTCTTCGATCTGTATTTTTTGGTGGTTGTTCTGTTTGTTTTGTTTTATATGGGTAGATGGGTATAAGGAGCACTCTTATGTTCTCCAATGCTTTCATCAGCTCTTTCCTTGTGTGTTTTCTTTTAAAGCTGTCCTCTCTCTCTCTCTCTCTCTCTCTCTCTCTCTCTTTCTCTCTCTCTCTCTTACTCTCTCTCTCTCTCTATCTATCTCAGTATCTCTCCTCAAATCATGGCATCAGCCTCTGTCTCAGTGAGTCTCTTTGTTCTTCTGCTTTGTGCGAAGCGTAATTTTGTTGCTGGTCGGTTGCCACGGTGACTGATTTGGCCGTCCTCAGCGGGACTTTCTTTGTGTGTTGCACGCGCCCATCCCTGCGCCCCATCCCTGCGCCAGGCGAAATTACATCTAAAGCAGTAAATGGATAAAAATGGAGGCGGGCAGGTGTGCCTGAGCCTAATTGTGTTGCATTTTTATCACAAAAGTCTTTTATCAAGCACAACACTTTCTGTGCTCCTGCGATCAGATAGAGCAACAGGCTCTCTACCCCATTCTGGTGCCCTCTCTCTCTTTCTCTGTCGCTCTCTCTCTCCGTCTGCGTCCTCTCGCTTTACAAAATAAACACATACATGGCTGTTGTCAAGTAACACATAAAAACCTAATTTTGCTAACCATCCAAAATGTGCTCTTACTCTGGTGTGCTGAGTGAGGAATATCTTACTTGGTCATAAACTGTAGGTGCATGGCTGAGGGTGTGTTGTAAGCAGAGGCAATGCCCCTAGATTGCTTTGCTGCATTAAGGCAGCATTAAGGCTCTCTGCTGTGTGTAGACACTCTTGGGCAGAAACCCAAGGCCTTCAGAGAGCCAGCCAAAAAAAAGGCTCTTGAAAGAAGTTCTCAGGAGCAATGAAATCGACATACTGTTAAATAAACTTCAAGGAGGTTTTCCAGCACATCTAAGGCCAAGCCTTTCAGAAACCATCCAGAAGTTGAATGTTTGCATTCCAGTATCATTCAAAGTTTTTACGGTCTAGAATGGGATCATTAAGCTAATAATATTTTTAGTCCACAAACTTAATAGTCCAAATTTGATGTTATATTAATTTTTATGTTATATAATACTGCATTTAAGGATTGTTGGACTCTTTACAGTAGTACCCTTCACAAAAGCAATGGCTTTGCAAGTTTTCTTATGCCTAATACAAAAATAAAAAACTGGTAGTGCCCATAAATGAATAGATACTTTACCAAAAAATAATTTTAAAATTATATATATATATGTAGACGAACGCAGATAAGAGGGAATTTGCCTGAAAACAACTTCCTGTGTGTGGTCCATTAGCGTAAGTCTGGCAACCTCGATCTCGTCTCCTCTACCCTGGTGGGTGTGGCCGGAGGCACTCGTGTTTTAACCATTCCGGTAGCTTCCATTAGAAATAAAAATAAAAGAAAAAAAGCTTCTACCAGACTTTACCAGAAGCCCTGCAACGATTCTCATTGGTGTTTATCTGTGTACACCTCTTGAATACGGCCAGCAGTGTTTCGAAGGGAACACCCATATGACAGACTTGAAGCCTGAGGACATGGCTGACATGGCTACCCTGTGGCTGTCCGATTTCGGAAATTTCATCCATCATCATTCTGTTTAAAATTGCGCCCCTGCCCTTTTCTGTCACTTCCTCTTTCATCTAAGCGACAGTCTCAGCTCATACATGCTCACAGCCCACTGCAGCATGACAGGCAGAGAATTGGGCCGGGTGGCGGGACGGCAGCTAGACCGGAGTGGCCAGCTGGGCTTTGCCTTCCTAATGAGCAGAGACAGTCGAGATGCTCTCGGCCTCCTCCACAGTGCCTGGGAGCTGGGAGTGCTTGTGCCTGCAGGGCTTTGTGTATAATGAATCTCTGTGTGTGTTTAAATATGTGTGTAGGCGTGTCTGTGTGTGTGTGTATCTGTGGGTGTATTTGTGTGTGTGCGTGTGGGTCTGTGTGCATACTGGCACAGCCTTTTCATGCTACCCACATGGTGAGGGTGATAATAGCTAAGCCCCTCTACAGCGTGATCCAATGGAGATGTCAAACAGGGGGAAATGGGTTGGGGTGACAGGGTCTTATTCACACCTGGTCCATTACCTCACATAGATAAGCCAGGCTGTAGAAGCTAGCACATCTAGGACACTTTTGCACACGTGTGTGTGTGTGTGTGTGTGTGTGTGTGTTGGTAGAATAAAGATTGAAGTGATCCTCGCTGTCCAGGTCTCTTGACAAAATGATAGGATTTTGTGTGTGTGTGTGCATCTCTTAATGAAACTTCAGTTATCTTGTGTTCAAGAGAGCATCAAGGTGAAAGGTGAAGGTGAAGGTGAAAGGAAGAGGAAGAGAAATTTATTAAGTTGCCTTTATAACTCCTTATATTGTGTTCTTCCTTTTTTGTTGAGCAAAAGTTTCTGCAGAATGATTGACAACTTACTGACCCCCATAATGCGGCCTGAGGCTGTAGCCTTTGTAGATGTGGCCATTAAAGCCATTCATAGTAAGAGTGTCTCCCAAGCTTTTTATCTCCCCCCCAGTCCCTTTGAGCGTAACGTTTCATAATTGAGCAGTGGTACATCAAATTAGACATGGCTTTTTTGATTGCCTTTGGGGAAGGGCCTTCTCTATATATGTGTGTGTGTGTGTGTGTGTGTGTGTGATAGGGATGTTTCTCTGTCTCTCTCTCTCTGTCTCTCTCTCTCTTTCTCGCTCTCTGTTCTGTTTTTCTTATTTCTGTCAGTGCAAAAATGTTCTATTGCACACTGTGTTGTGTTGTGATTTTAACAACTAAACAAAAATAGCAGCCAGCGTGTCACTGAATTGGCAGCTTCAAATTAAGCCTTCTGTGTCCCAGTGTAATCATCTTCGGCACGGTTTTACATATTTTAACATTCATGCTAGTGGACCTCCATTGGTTTCTGTTGAAATAAGGATCATTTTAGCTGCCTTAGTGGATCTCCGTTGGTTTCTGCTGGAAGGAGGATCATTTTGGCCGGCAAGCCGTCTTGGCTGCGGCACTTCCGTGCAGAGTCGCGTGCTGTTATTGCGTCTGATCTCACCCGGTCTGGGCTAAGGTAAGGGTAATAGGCACACACACACACACACACAGAAATGCATGCACGCACACGCACACATGCACACACGTCACTCTGAACTCTGGTCTCTGAACCTTTTGAACCTGAGAGAGAGAGAGAGAGTTGATTAAATGCTTGTTTTTCTTTTTCTCTGATATCATCACTGCATGTTCTTCACAGCCAGTATTCCACCATGCCCTTTGATTGGCGCTTTGCTCCTGTGCTCGTGTTTTCCTGAGCGGTGTCGAGTACGTTGTCATCGTGTCTTATCTGCCCCGGTCCAGACTACGATAAGGGTGATAGGCCATCTGTGGAGTTCATTTGCATCCTTCCACACAGGAAGCTGCCATCGGGGGCAGGAAGGAACAGGACAATTAGGGCTTCTCGAAGCCCAGTCTCCAAGACCCCAGAGTCGTCACACTTCAGGACAGATGCTATCAGCCAGCCCATGGTCGTGTGCTGGAATCCGGTCGCTCTACTAAGGAGTGAGCAGTACGTTGTTCTCCAACATTGTTGTAGGAGGTGTTACAGTAGAGTGCTGTATGGCTGTAAGGCTAAGAGCCGTGTCGGCCTGTGAGGATTGAGAGAACATGAGGAGGTTAGGTACAGGTGAACAGTGGCCCTAAATCATTACACTCGTCTTCCATCACTTTTTCCTATGTCTCAACTTTATATTTGATTCACTGATAACCCCAAGCATCAGGTGCTTATGCTCTGCCCCCCCCCCCCTTGTTTTATGGCCAGTTTTTTTTGTCCCCTTACCATCTGTCTAGATGCTTTTGTTTTTTTTTTTCTTGAAATATGGGTCGTAAGTTTCCACAGTAGGTTTAGTAGCTACCTCTCTTCCGTGACATCTATATATCAAGCATTGTCTCTGATTCATCCTTGCATGCACTTTACCATCCATCCACCAATACAGCCATCCATTCAGCCATCCATTCATCACTCTTATCAGCACTCTATTGAAACCTCAAGCCTACAACCATTAGGTCACAGACAGTACTCTGAATATTCCACCATGCCCTTTGATTGGCGCTTTGCTCCTCTGCTTGTATTTTTCCTGAGCGGTGTTGAGTGCGTTGTCATCGTGTCTTATCTGCCCCGGTCCGGACTATGATAAGGGTGATAGGCCATCTGTGGAGTTCATTTGCATCCTTCCACACAGGAAGCCGCCATCGGGGGCAGAACAATTACAGCTTTAGAGCCCTTCTTCTGGACACTCCAGAACCATCACACTGTAGAGAGAGATACCATCATCCAACCGGTGCCGTGCCAGGATGCTGTTGTTTCATTGGAGAGGCAGCATATCATGCTCCATAGACGTACTGTGTTAAGTGCTTGAGTGCTCGGGCTGGGGGTGTGTGTCGTAATGACAGGATCTATGTTAGACAGTGAAATATGAGGAAGAGTAGAAAGACGGGCGTGTTCCGCCATCATTCCCTTTTTCTTTTTTTCAGTCTTCATCCCTCTAATTTCTTTTTGATTCTTTTTTTTCATCTTAATCCCTCCATTTTCTTTTTCATTTCTCCTGCCTCTTTTACTAGGCTTGCTGAGCTGGCCTTTCTCACTGCTCCCTGTGCTTCATCTCAGGCAAGCTATTGTCTATAGGTTGTAGTTATGTTGTATAGTATATGTTATATATTTGCCATACACAGACACATCTCAAAGAATTAGAACATTGTGAAACAGTTAATTTATTTCAGTGCAATGTAAAATGCAGGGTCCTTAGGGATTTATTAAATATAATATAGCAATAAATAAATATAACAATAAAGCTTGAACTTTATATTCTATGCTCCATATTAAGCCATGAAGTCAACCACAGTCTGGACAGTCTTTTCACCATCTTCCTGCCATACAGGAAGTGAAAGGAAGGATAAGGCATACGAAAGGAGACGAGAGACATTGGTCAAGGCACCCTGTCTATCATTGCTTTCTTCTTCCCCATCTTCTTTGTCCTTGGGGATTGTAGAATTCTGACATTGGGGGTTTTAACTTTCTTAACATCTCCAGGAGGCGTTACGCCCTCCTTGCATCAGCCTTCTGTAAAGTGTGTGTGTGTGTGTGTGTGTGTGTGTGTGCGTGCGTGTGTTTGTGTGTGTGTATATGTGTGAGGGTGTGTGTTATTGCTACATCTGTTTCCAGTCAGAACTGTATACCTTAAACATAGTTATACACACGCACACACATACGCACATATGCACACACACACACACACACACACACACACACACACACACACACACACACACACACACACACACACACACACAGACACACACACAGACACACTCACTCACTAACTCTCTTTCTCTCTCACACACACACACACACACACACACACACACACACACCTTTCTTTGATGAACAGGAGGGTGGCTGGATATGTCTTAGTGAGGCTTAGGCCTAAACCTCCATCTTCACAACAGAGGCTGGCACCCATCTGACAGTTTTTCCCTTTATCTTTTCTTTGCTTTGAAGTGCTTTTATGCTTCTCCATTTATTCAGCCACTGTAATTCCGCTGCCTGAGCTGTGTGTTGTGTATATGTGTTTCTCCATCCATCATCCATGTCATAACTAACTGAGTCACCGTAGACGGGTGGATCCAAGTCTCTTCTCACCTCCTCTCAGGTCTTGGCTGATGTGTGTGTGTGTGTGTGTGTGTGTGTGTGTGTGTGTGTGTGTGTGTGTGTGTGTGTGTGTGTGTGTGTGTGTATGTGTTAGCACATTAGGTGCAGGTATTTGAGACATCAAAGTTACGATACTCTTTTAAGCTGTTATGGCTGTGTGATGGCTGTCTCTCCACATAAGACGTCAGACATGGCTGACATACAAAAGAGGCATAAGAAGGAGTGTAGTCAGGACTGCTGGGCCATGCTGAAGCTCCTAAGCTCTCTGCACACTGCTCTTCTGACAGTTTGGCATAGTTTGTCAGAATAGCATACTTTATCTGGTGGTATGATATTCCGATAGGTCTATGTTTACAACCAGAATAGCAAACCTACTGTATATTTTCATATGATGGGTTGATGTTCTGATAGGTTAGTTCACCCATATTTTGATGATGTGATATTCAGCTTTTAGATTTCTTACAGAAAAGCAATGTACGGTACGTGTGTGCAATAATTTATTTTTTGTAAGTGAATCGAACATGTGTTCAATCTATAAGTATATACTTAATGTTGTTTTTTTCAGTGTTTTCAAGTTGTTACTATGTACTTAATATAATATGTAATCATAATATATACTATAATATAATAAAGTAAACACAGGTGTTTGACAATAAATGGCTTCAGCCAACACTAACCATGACTGAAACAAAAGTTTTTGTGTTATCATTTATATAAGAAATCGTCAGTTCTGCCAGGGTATGTAAAACTTATGAGCACAACTGAAATTTAATCTGTATTAGCATGCAACTGTTCCGACAGCAGTATGCAAATTAGCCTAAGGTGTACCGTTCTGATCGGTATGCTGAAGCCTTGTTAACCCAACTATGTTATTAAGGTCCAGGGGCACATTTTACACAGTGTGCACATGACAGGCAGGATTTTGATTGTGATCTTACTGATCAGCAGCGCCGCTCATCATTTTAGCAGTGGTGTTGCACCGCCAATGAATGCATACGAGTTCAGATTTCATTGCTTTCAGTACAACCTTGAACACCAGCATCAAACTCTTCTGATGCTGTATTGCTGTGTTGATTATAGATTTAAAGTCTATTGACTTGGCAGCACTCAGTGAAATCCATTGTTTATCACAACCACCGTAGGGCAAAGCCTCGGACATTACTATGAAATTTTAGCTGCATGCCGTGTGCTGCTGGTCTGTGGGGACCAAGTCAGATTTACAGTAAAAAGTGCATGTCGATAATGACGATGATGGTGTGTGGAGGCCTTTGTGCTTTTGTTTCTATTTTCATACTGAGGGAGAGTGGGGGGGGGGGGGGGGGAGGAGTTTCATAAGAAAAAGAAACTGACTTGAACTGGTAATTTCAGCAGTCAATTTAGAGTGTGCTGATTGCAATCAGCTGATTTAATTTAGTGAATGGCTGGAACAACCAAGTTATATTGGGTTGTAACTGAAGAAGCCAGGTTTGCGATACATCTTAGTCAGTTGTGAAGTGAAATTCATGTTTGTTTGAATTGCTGACAAATAGTGTATTTCACTATAACCACTTCAGTTGGCCTTGTTGATTATGTTTAATATGGGTTTGCCCTGCTACCTCTCATGGTGCAACACCTACAGCATAATGTGCAATATCTACCTCATAGTGCAATATTATTATTCACAACTTAGTGTACATAGTCAATTTTCCTTTTACTATTTGTTATTTATTATGTATTACGCCTTTGTATACACACCCTTTTCCCCTTTGTCTCTACAATGCTTCCTCACTTGAAACTTTAACACTTTTACCTTGCACCTTTGTGGCCTTGCTGTGTAATTTTGTTGTACAGGCAACTGTTCATTGGCAATAAAGGTCTTGAAGTCTGAAGTCTGGAGGTCTTGGCAGTAGGTAATGAAGTGCATGTGTATTGTTGTGGAAGCAGTGAGGTGAAGCTGGCTCCAGCAGTGATCTGAGGGGGGAGGCCACAGCACACACAGCAGCAGCCTCACGCCTGTGCTGATATGCCCCTCTCAGCCAGCATTAGGGCTGGGACTCTGTGACATGTTGATAACACATGTGTTAGGTGGATAATTGCTTTGTCCTGGAGTGTGTGTATGTGTATGTTTGTGTGTGTGTGGGTGTGTGTGTGTGTGTGTGTTTGTGTGTGTGTGTGTGTGTGTGTGTGTTTGTCAGTGTGTGTGTATGTGTGTGTGTGTGTGTGTGTGTGTGTGTGTGTGTGCGCGTGCGAGTATACACTTGGGTGTGTGTGTGTGTGCACGCACAAGTAGTCTTACCATTTTGGAAAGTCATTAAGTGTCATCACCTAAGGGTTTGCAAGAGAGAGTGTGTTTTTGTTGTGTGTGTGTGTGTGGATGCACGTGTGTGTGTGCACGCAAGTAGTCCTAGCACTTTGGGAAGTCATTAAGTGTCATCACCTCAGGGTTTGCGAGAGAGAGAGAGAGAGAGAGAGAGAGAGAGAGACAGAGACACAGAGAGAGAGAGAGTGTGTGTTCATACGCATTAAACATCCAAAAGATCTCTCAAGATGCTGCCTCAAAGCCATGTTTGGATTAAATGTTATCAGTGCCTCCGCTTACCCAGCATGCTTTGCATCTATCTCATGTGTGCTCTGACTGGTGCACTCATGTTTTTCTGAAACTAAAATTGCAAACACAATAGTTACATATCGTACTGTATGACTGGCTAAAATGCACATTCATTGTTTTCAGTATGCTGAAGTCAAAGTCTTTTTGGGTAGTTTTGGTGCTTGAGGTTTCCAGGATACAGTGTTGCACAAAGGGAGTGTGCCTTTCTCAGTTTCTCTCTATAAAAATACAAAATGGTCTGTTTGGAAACAGATTGCATTACAGCAGTCTGAAATATATGTAGGTAGTCAACACATAAATGCTACAACATTTCTGGCGCAGAGGGTTGTTACAGTATAATGTAGCAATGATGCAGTGTGGTACAATACATAATCATAAAAACAGCAGTATGGAAACACACCATACACAATATTTTATTAAGAGGACCATTTTTTTATTCCTGTACACATCTATTTCCTCTGTTTACCCTTCGTAGGAAGTGTGAGAAAAGAAAATTGCCCTGTTTATGTGATGCATAAAGGAACACTGTGTGACTGTAACTAGTCTCCTGTTTACATCTTGTTACAGCACCTTATCAACATCTTAAAGGAGACATATGAAACAATCCGTTAAAGATACCTTAAACATAAAATATAAAAAATTAAAATGTGGAAATGTAATAATCCCCCCAAATCAGTATGTTGTGTCTATTCTACTCAGCTCTATGGAAGGGCGTATTAGTATTTAGACAATGTTGTAGTAACTTGCTTATATGTGCTTCTCTTCAAACATGTGCAAAGTGTGAATGTGTACGTTTTATAGAACATGTACACTGTGCCTAAGGATTCCAGGAATAGAACACCTTAACTGTTCAAACTGTATTTAAATTACGTTGCACATGTCTGGCAGGCTTCATGTAGATACAAGGTCATCCTCCAAAATGTGTTTGAGCCAATCACACAGAAGAAGGTCATCTTTAAGAATGTGTCTGGGCCAATCAGACCTAGGTATTGTCCGAAGAGTATGCACCAGGGGTTTTGCTTAATTGGCTTTCCCCTCGGAAGTCTGTGATGGCACTTTGGTATAGATTTAACAAAGAGCCCATGCAGAGACCAAGCTAAGATAGAAGCGTTTAGCTAGACCCTTTAGATTTTCCTTTAGAGTCATGGCCAAACCCAGTCATCCTCGCTGGGCATCAAAGAATAGGCTCTGATTTGAAGACAATAGTTTTTTGGTTGTTCCAGACCCCCCAACCCTCTTTGTCTCTCCGTCTCTCGCTCTCTCTTCCTTTCTCTCTCTTCTTTGCCTCTTTTGCTGTCTCTCTCTTCCTCTCTCTCTTTCGCTCTCTCTCTCTCTATCTCTTCATCTTTCTCTCTCTGGAGACGATTGGCTACCCTCCCAAATTTTCCCTGTGCCATTTGAGCTTGGTCTGATTTTGACCCTCCACCCCCCACCCTCTTTCTTTCTCTGTCTCTCTCTCTCTTTCTTCCCCCCCTCTCTTTCGCTGTCTCTCCCTCTCTCTCTCCCTCAGCTCTCTCTTTCACTCTCTCTCTCCTTTTCTCCCTCCCTCTCTCTCTCTCTCTCTCTCTCTCTCTCTCTCTCTCTGTGTACTAATGAATGCTAGTCAGTGGGCTCCCCATCTGCATGAGCAGTAGCAGTAGGCAGCTGATTGGTTACTGTGATGCAGCGCCGCTCTGACAGGTGGTTCCCACTGAGACCTGAGGCGCACACTACACACACGCACACACACTACACACACACACACACACACACACAGCCACTGCTTCTGTTTATACAGGCTCAGAAACACACACACACACAGTCTTATTACATACACTGTATCTCCTCTTTTAATTCTTTATCCCTCTTTCTTTGCCTCTCTTTCTCTCTCCATTCT
>CM059282.1:4972090-4977090 GCA_030347295.1 Setipinna tenuifilis | reverse complement strand
GACATCAGAGTCCAGAGGCCAAGGCTGGAGCCCCAGTGTCCTGTCTGTGTCAGGGCTGCCAGTATATGGGCTTAGCCAGCCCCAGTTGGCCTTTTTGTGTGTTCTCTCACACCTGAGCCATTCGAGGCCTTTTTTGTAAACGAATTCCCTAAGCTGGTCTGTCTTTGACACGTACACACACACACACTACTGTTGACACACACACACACACACACACACACACACACACACACACACACACACACACACACACACACACACACACTAATAAGCATGTACACACACACACCAATGTCCACACACACACACATACACACACACACTAATAAGCATGTACACACACACACACACACACACACACACACACACACACACACACACACACACACAAACACCCACACACACGCACACACACATAGGGCTCTATTTTCACGATCACATGCGCATTGTCTAAAGTCTGTCGCGCAAGTTGCTTTGGGGGCGTTCCCGACACAATTTGGTATTTTCACGGCGGAAAAGGCGAACATTGCGCCCGGCGCATCGTTCAAAAGGGTTGGGTTAAGTTACTTCATTAGTCATGGGTGTGTTTTGGGCGTAACATACAATTAACCAATGAGAATTTATACTCTCATTCCCTTTAAGAGCCAGCGGGCGCGTTGTCCATGGCTTGTTGCTATTACGATGGCGGATTTACCCGGACGGGAGGAGCTTTTCGGTGGAGGAGACCGATCTGCTCGTGCGTGAAGTAAAAGCGCGTGAGTAGTTAATATTGGATGGAAAGAATCCCCCCAAACCTCCGCGGGTCATAGAAGTATGGGAGGAAATATCTTCAATAATTGTGTCCTCCTTTGGCAAGAAGAGAACTTTCGAACAGTGCCCAAAGCGGCAACGTTAGAAGACGTGAAACAAAAGCTTTAAACTCAAAGGAAACATCAAAAATAAAAGGTGGAGGTCCATCAAACCATTAGTCCACTAGTTTTCTTTTTGATGATTAGTCCATTTCATTTCTTACAACTTGCCACGCTGTTTATTAAATAAACTGCAGAGCATTGCAGTCGCTGTTTATTTAAAAGACAAAAGAAACTGCAGAACATTGCTATAAACTGCAAAACATTGCTATACTCTTATTATTTGTGCCTGTTTGCTTATTAAAACATAAAAATACATGGCTATACAGGCTATACACGTTGCAACTTTTCTGCCAGTTCAGCTCGCCTCTCTGGGGCAGCAGCAGGTACATCGGGGTTCAACGCGCTGTGCGCCGAAAGCGGTACAATAACGTTAGAAGACGGGAAACAAAGCCTTAAACTCAAAGAAAACATCAGAAATAAACGGAAGGTATAGGTCCATCAAACCATTAGTCCACTAGTTTTCTTTTTGATGATTTGTCCATATTATTTCTTACAACTTGCCACGCTGTTTATTTAAAACGACAAAAGAAATCGTAAATAAACTGCAGAACATTGCAATCGCTGTTTATTTAAAACGACAAAAGGAATTGTAAATAAACTGCAGAACATTGCTATAAACTGCACAACATTGCTATATTCTCATTATTTGTGCATGTTTGCTTACTAAAACATACAAATACATAGCTATACAGGCTATACATGTTGCAACTTTTCTGCCAGTTCAGCTCGCCTCTCTGGCGCAGCAGCAGGTACATCGGGGTTCAAAGCCTTGTGCGCCTCTAAAATAGCTTTTGAACAATGCGCCAGTGACGAAAAAGCACCTTTTCATTAATCAAAAGCGCAAATGGTTTATACGTCCTCATAATAGCATCTGGTGCGCTTTGCGCCAGACCACACCTCTTCTTTTCGCTGACCCGCCCGTCACGGCGCAATGTCATCTGCTATCTAGACAACGTGATTTTTTGCCTGAAAAAATGAACGTTGCGCTGGCACAGAATAGCAATGACAGCATGCGCATGTCGCGAATGCACAATGCGCCGCGGCAAAATAGGGCCCATAGTGTCCTTCCTTGATGTATTGCCTCAGCTGCTGAGGACTGAGCGATTTCTAAGCAGCACTCTCCCTCCTCACCTATAGTGCTCTGCTAACTTGGATGGAGTTCCAAAGTTTTAATGACACATCTGTGCAGAAATCACTTAGCCAAGGTTTATATTTTGTTTGGCAGCGTGTGTGTGTATGGTTGTGTGTGTGTGTGTGCATCTGTGCACTCATTTAGCCAAAGTTTATGCTTTGTTTGTTAGTGTCTGTGTGTGTGTTGATGTGCGCATTTGTGTGTGTGTGTGTTTGTGTGTGTGTGTGTGTGTGTGTGTGTGTGTGTGTGTGTGTATGCGCATGTGTCTCTCCAAGACAGAGAGAGGGTCTCTAGGATTGTATGTTCTGTTTCAGTTTAGTGGTTAATGAAATGTGTCATTCTTCCTTGTGTTCTTTGCCTGTTGCTTGATGGTGTGTGCATGTGCATGTACGTGTGTGTGTGTTTGTGTGTGTGTGTGTGTGTGTGTGTGTGTGTGTGTGTGTGCGTGTGTGTGCGCCAGAAGGAGAAGAGACAGTTCTGCTGCAGTCAGTAGCCACCACTGATCAACTCCCATCACCTCCTCACCACTGATCAACCCCCATCACCTTCTCACCACTGATCAACTCCCATCACCTTCTCCACCACTGCCTCTGCCCCAGTCTACTTGTCTGCCAAGAGACACCTGATTGCGCCCCCAGAGAGAGAAAGGCAGGATGTAGACGTATGTTTTCTTCACAGTGAGAGCAAAAGATAGGGAGAGAAAGGGAGAGAGAGAGAAAGAAAGAGAAAGGGAGAGAGAGAGAAAGAGTGAGCGAGAGAGAAGATGGAGACTGGAGGTGCCTTCACACACACACTTGCTCTCTCCAAGTTTACCTTCCCTTGAATTGTTCTGTCCACACACTTTCCCTTCCACTGCTGTTCCATCTATCATGCTCTCCCCTCCCCTCCACTCCACCCCTCTCCTCCTACTCCACCACCTCCTTCCTCACTCCACCTCCCCCTCTAGCTCTCCTTGTGTAGAGTGCTGACTTCACATAAATCCCTACAAATGAGTGCAGTAATTGCCTTAAAGTGCCGTTTCAAAAACCCTCTCCCAGGGGCGCTGGGTGTGCTACACCAGACCATTAGGCACTACAAAACACTAGCACCAGGAGAAGGATAGAAGGAGAGAGGGATGGAGGGAGGGAGGGAAACAGACAGAGAAAGACAGAGGGAGGGAGAGGTGGAGGGTGAGAAAGAAAGAGGGAGGGGGAAAGAGACAGGGAAAGACAGATGGAGGCAGAGATGGAGGGTGGGAGAGGTGGAGGGTGAGAAAGAGAGAGGGGAGAGAGGGATTGAGGGAGGGGAAGAGACAGGGAAAGAGAGGAAAGAAGGGAGAGGTGGAGGGTGAGAAATAGACAAGGGAAGAGAGGAAGGGAGGGAGAGATGGAGGGTGAGAAAGAGACAAGGGAAGAGAGGGAGGGAGGGGGGAGGGAGAAGTGTGACATAAACAGAAAAATCTGTCTGGATAGGAGGCTTGTTTTTACAGCGGTGGCACGCCTAATTGACGACAGCAATTATGAGTTTACAGCCCGATATTTTATCACTCATTAAAAAAGAAGCAAACGCATGTGGCTTTTTTATATGCATCCATATGTTGTTTTAAGATATGTCTGTGCGTGTGTGTGTGTGTATGTGTGTGTGTGGTGTTTTAGGCCAGGGTTTTCCCCACTGGCACATTCAGGAGACACACGCCGAGTGCCAGAAGAACATGGTGTTTTAGTAGTCCCGGGGTCGCCAGTGCCCTGTCAGTACTTCATCTTCACTAAGTCCTCATCTCACCCTCTACTTTACCTATTTAATGTCACTGCCTTTGTCAGCATTTTAGCTCATTTCCACCCCAGTGCCTCAATTTACGCCTTGAATACATTTTCTCTCCAAAGTCCTGCAGTGTGGCAACACTTACACTGACTGAGAGGGAGGCCAAGGCTGGCGAACTCCCTTTTTTAAACCGGAAACCTTTTCTTTAAGTTCAAGATTCTTCACCTTTTATATGTGCTACTGTAGCAGAAAATCAGTCATTTGTTGTATATCAATGATGATGTCAATATGCTTTGCTTAGTGTGGTGCTTATAACTTGGTACTGCCATTGGGACATTAAGTATTGCTAGCTTCTGTACCTTTCACACACGTGCTCCTCTCGTAGGAGACTTACCAGGAGGCATATACAAGTACAGGGAGATTTTGTTTGGAGCAAGCTAACTGACGCACAGTGTAAAGTAAACAGTAGAGTAGAACAGTTAAATTGAATTTAAAAGATTATTAAAAATGTACAGACAAACACATAAAGCTAAAAACAAGCATATAAAGTAAAAATACAAGGAGGCCTAAAGTGTTTATAATATTAGCAGTGTTAAGGAGACTTGGCTGTCGTCCACCCTGCTGTGCTGTGCTCCACATTTCCATCCCCACCCCCTGGTGTGGGGGGCTGAGGGGCCTGAGTGGTGACAGATAGAGAGGCTGGCGGAGGGAGGGAGGGAGGATGGGAGGGTGAGGGGGTAGGTGGGTGTATGGAGGCTGACTAATTGCAGGCGCCTGTGCTCACCGTGGGTCTGTGTGGGTAATGGAAGCTGCTTCTCACTGTCTGTCTGGCCTGTTGCTGATGGGAGGTGTGTTCCCCTACAGCGCTGACACGTCTACATCCACACTCGCTCTCGCTCTCGCTCTCTCTCGCTGTCTGTCTGTTTCTGTTTCTCGTTACCTTTTCTTGTTTTGACACTGTATTATTCTGTATTATTAATATATATTGTCATTATTCTCGAGCCAATTTTTTTGTGTTTTTGTTTTTGTTTTGTTTTGTTTATCATCATTATCCCTCTAACAACATTTCTGACAACTCAACTTAATAACCCCCTGCAGAGAGAAATGAATTACATCTCCTAAAAGGTCTTGTCAGCCACCCAGCCGGCTCTAAGTGAGATGCCATAAATTAAGGAGGGGGGTTAGAATACCTGAGTGTCTGAGTATACTATGCTTGC
>CM059282.1:4957090-4967090 GCA_030347295.1 Setipinna tenuifilis | reverse complement strand
AAGGGCGTAGGTCTGATTTTAATACTGGTGGAGGCCTTAAAAGCTTACAAATACAACTTTTAGGCTTTGGAACTAATACCAACTAATAACAATTATATCCTTTGCTAAATAAATGGATAACGCGATTTAACATTTTTTGTACCTTACACATTATGTCAGACATTGACTAAACATTTTTTTTTAATCGAAATTATCGGTGAGGACAATTTAGGGTAACACTTTATTTCACAGGTCCTTTTCCCATCTAAATGTAAGAACGTGTTGATGTGCTTAGACTGTACACACCTGACACTAACCATAGCCCTAACCCTTCACCGTAACCTTATGGTACACTGTAAGTACATATTCTTATTATAGTGTTTATTACAAACTTTGTTACACTGTACTTTATTATGTAGATACACTGTACCAGGGACTGTAAAGTAAAGTGTTACCAAAATTAGCAATCACTGGATATTGGTGGTGACAATCACCACCTTCCCCCACCAAATTCTACACTCCTGCTTGCAGGTGTTATATACCTCTCAGTTAGCTAGATTCTAGAAATTTGCTGATGGTTTTAATGCTTTATCTTCCTTTTCTTTCTCTGTCTCTTGCTGCCCACTCTCTCTTTCTCCCCCCTTCTCTCTCCCTCTCTCTCTCTCTCCCTCCCTCTCTCTCTGCAGGTGTTCAGGAAGAAAGCTGTGGAGTTGGGGGAGAAGCTGCTGCCGGCCTTCAAGACCCCCACAGGCATCCCATGGGCCCTACTCAATATGAAGAGGTCAGTCACACACACATGGACACACACACACACACACACACACACACACACACACACAGGCACACATACATACACATTCACACACAACACAGGAATGCATACACACACCACATACACACACACACATGCACACCTACCACTACAGCCATCTCTGAGAAGAACAAGGCAAACAGTTGTCCAGACATATCCCTGTTGATCTCCTCACTCAGTGCTGGTCAGAGGTCAGAGATGCTCTCAAAAAGGCAAATCTTTGAAGAGCTTTGAAGGCAAATCTTGGAAAAGAGCTTTATTCCCCTTGTCAATGTTTCACACCAGTATGTTCATATATTCAGGCCAGGTCAACAGCAGAAAGACAGACTTTTGAGTCAGTTAGTGAGTGTGTGTGTGTTTCTGTGTGTGCCTGTGTGTGTGTGGCTGTTCTTGTTGTGTGTGTCAGCAGTGTTGGTTGCAGTTTTGGCAAAAAGCAAGGTGTATTTGTTGCTGCTATTTCTCTCTGTCTCACAGACACACACACACACACACACACGCACGCACGCACGCACGCACGCACGCACGCACGCACGCACGCACGCACGCACGCACGCACGCACGCACGCACGCACGCACGCACGCAATCACACACACACATGCATGCACACACACCCACGTACTGGGATCACCGGTGTCCACAATGCTTTCTTTTACAGCCCCCCAATTTCCGTAGGTTAATATAGGTAAATATATAAGGACTAGGAATTGTAACATGAAAATTTCTTTGAAAGACTTCCAATATTACCAGTCTGTTTGACCGAGTATTATGTAATTGTGAATATGGGCAGACAGCACATTTTAAAAGGTTTTAACGGTCTTTGAGTTTTTAGTAATAAGGTTAAGTTACAGTTAGATCAATTCCGTGAGTGATGTGATGCAGGGCCTAGCGCAAATTCAGTTTTTTTTTTTATGCAACTGTCTATATATATATATATATAATTACATCTACTAGCTATACTAAATTACTACTTTATTAAACTTAATAATAATTAGTAATGCAGTTTCATAGTAACATCTTGTCTTCTGCTACCCCCTATACCAAAGCTCTGTTCTATAATAATATCAGACCTATGAACATTGGGAAAATCCATTCAGTTTAACAGAACTATCTGCAACTATCTGCAATTTACTATTTACTATAAGTTATTATGTATTTAACAGGTAAACATGTGAACATTATGGGGGTTAACTTTAAGTATTACCTAAGGCTCTTTCTCCCTCCCTCTTTGTCTGTGTGTGTGTGTTTGCATGTGTGTCGTGTATTTGTGTGTAAGTACTGTGTTTGTGCTGTCTCCAGTCGTGTTGTAAAAGCAGCTTTCTTAAAACAGCAGGTTTTCAAAGAAGGTCAGGGGGTTGAGCCGCCCACCAGCAAACTCAAAGTGACAGTTTATCTCTGCTGAACACCCAGAGCCCTGCTCCTCCTCATCCTCCGTCTCTCTCTCAGGGGCTCTCCTCACCTCCTGTGTCCGCCTGAAGGTGGGGGGAAGTGGGGCGCGGAGCAGGGCACAGACAGGGTGGGCTGGAGCTCTCTCCAGGGAGACTCAGAGATGATGGAACACATGATTGGGGCGGGAGATTGTTTTGTCCCTCTCGACACGACACAAGCCTGTTGTGCTAAACACACACACACACACACAAACACACACACACACACACACACACACACACACACACACACACACACACACACACACACACACACACCAAGAAATTCCAGTCTTGATTATCTTTTCTGCACTAATGTCCCTCTCGACACAAAATGATGTTTTCTAAACAAAGCTCAGGAGGAGGCCACAAGGATGACTGACAACAATTTATCTCACTCCTCTTTTCGCCTCTAAGAAAGGCAATGGCTAAAGTGACCATTTCCCAGACACAACACAATACAATACTAAAACCTAAGCTTGAAGCACAGCTGTGGACATATCCTTTACCAACCCTACTCTTAAGGTGACAATAATACATAAAAAACATTTCTAGCAATGTTGCTCGGCAACAACATGATAGGACTCCTTACATTCTGATTGGATGATCAGAACAAGTTGCATACTTGTGGTTTAAGGTCAAAAAGCGTCCCTGCATAGCACCTTTAATCATGCCAAATTGCTTGAATATGCAATTAAAAAAAAACATTTTCTTGAACCTGCCTCCATGTCCACACACCATATACCACATGTCCTTCCTTTTCTCCTTCCTTTGATTACTTGTCTAGATTCACATAGTCCTTTATCTATGGCAAGCCGATTGGGCATTAATTCTGATATCTTGATATCAAGCTATGTGTAATTTACAAGCAATCCATTTAAACTAGTTAACTACTGAGCCATGTTTGTGTAGACTAAGTAACTAGTGAGGAGGTTTGCCTTCACTAGTAAACTTGTGCACATTTTTGGATGTCACTAGTTAACCTGTAGAGCCCCAAAGCCTTCAACTAGCTGACTAGTATACATTTTGGCCTTTACTGGTTAACTAGGGGACATTTCTGGCTCTCATTAGTTAACTAGTGAGGGCAAAAAATGTGTTCGCTAGTTAACTAATGTGCATTTTGGCTTTCACTTATTAACTAGTGTGCACATTTTGGACCGCCCTAGTTAGCTAGTTCAGGAAAATGTGGTTTACTAGTAAACTGTGACAGTTAACTCCTGACGTCAAGGCAGTTATATTGATACTTAACTATGATATCTATGCCTGATATCAACATATTAGAATAAATGGTAATTTGACTTGCCATACTCATCCACATTGGGTGTCAGCAAACACTTGATTCCCATGGGACTTCCCATGGGCCCATGGGACTTCATGATTTCCTCATAGGCATTCCAGGCCCAGGGCTAGCTGCTTAACCAACTGTCTATCCTTTAACACTTCAGTCAAGTTTACCAGTGAAACAAGCCACATGACACATACTGTACATACATAACCAGGCTAGTGCCACTGTAGTGCTTCTGCTCCATATTGTACTTTTTAGCTAACAGACTATGGCAGGGTTTCTCATGACAAACAGAGGGAGGGCTGTCTAGCTTGGTGAGAGGGCTAAAAGGGATGATATTGAACTTGCGCGTAAAGTTGCAGCATCTATGCCGCATTCAGGCAGTCTATTTAGAGACTTTTTCAGACTCTTTAAGTTCAGGCACTTGCACTGAATTTATTTTTAAAGAGTGCATTGGGAAAGTTTGCATTTCAAGTTTGAAAATTTGACCCTTCATGCTTTGTCATCAAGATCCATTTTATTTAGACTGATGATCGAAAATGAAAATAATCTATTTTGAGAGCAATCTAAAGCAGGTGGGTGTAAACCAACCACAATGTGATAATCATAAAGGGGTCTCGGGGCCTAAAAGGTTTCAGAATGCATTGTGTATTTGGCCTTTCCTCTCTCTCTCTCTGTGTTCATGTGTGTGTGTGTGTGTGTGTGTGTGTGTGTGCATGTGTGCGTGCATGTGTGTGTGTCTGTGTGTGTGTGTGTGTGTGTATGTGTATGTATGTGTGTTTGTGTGCTGCCTGGCATTCAGAACAGTACCAACGGGCAGATTAGGGAACATATGACAAGCACAGTACCATGGCAACAGGATCCCGATCCTCCAGACCTCTCGACAAAAAGCTCATTTTATTTTATTTTGTTGTTATTTTGTCTTGTTTCTCAACACTGCAAACACCTGAGGCTAATTATTCACTCTGATTTCTCTTCTTATCTCTTGGGCATCTCTCCCTTTTTTCATTTATGTAAAGTGCAAGGCCTAACTAAATGAAATAAATAAACTTGCTTAGCTTTGGTTCAGCTCTCCCTCTCTCTTTTCTTCTTATCTTTTCTCTTTTCTTTTCTCTCATGTATCTCTGGGGAGCAATGTGCAAGCATCCCTCTGTCCAACCCATCCCTCCATCTCACCCTCCCTTTTTCCAACACATCACTCCATCTCCCCGTCCCTCTCTCCAACCCATCTCATCCTCCCTCTCTCTAACACATCCATCTATCTCATCCTCCCTCTCTCTAACACATCCCTCTATCTCGTCCTCCCTCTCTCACATCACTCCGTCTCAGTCTCCCCTGCGGGACATTCATTAAAAAAGCCCTGTTGTTATGGTGACACATGCCTGTTCAGCTCAGGGAGTGTTTTAACTTCATGTGTCCCTGTGATGGAGTGACCATCACTAGGGTTGTGGGTGTGCTCTGACTGCCATACCAACGAGCCTGGCTCTTTGGCATTGCAGTCTATGTGCATCTTTGGTACTCCGGAGACCTGCGTTCAAAGCCTGGTGGGGTGTCTTCTCTGTAGCGACCTCCCCTTCGCTACAGTCTCTTTGATTGTGTCAGTTTGATTCTTCAGTGCAGGAACACACACACACACGGTCACAACATGCCACCTCACTCAGCTGGCTCTTGTCTTGGCCCTGGTCTCTGGAGGTGGGGCAAGATGGCTTTAGGTGGCTTTAACCACATGGGCGGAGTGGATGGGTGGATGTTCCCCACTGTCTCGGCAGAGTTATCATCATTATTCCCCTTTTCAGCTTGTCTGTTTGTTGGTTTATTACCTGAATATATTACATAGAACATAGTTGCTAAAATATGATGTTTTTAACGATGTGGATGCATGATCTTAAGTGAGAAGATTTGATGGTGTGTATTTTACTATAGCTCTACACTCCACACTTTTGTACACTGTCTATAGCTTATCATACCTTTCCATAGCATATGGCCCATGTGTGAGCAGAGGGAATGTTCTGCTTCAGGCTTCATGGGCTCCCTTTGTGTCTGGGAGCAGGATGGCGTGAAGACTAGAGCAGCTGGAGAGATGGAGAATAATGGGGTTGTAGAGCAGGTATGGCCTACAGCGTGTGTAGTGGAGGAAACACACAAACAAACAAATGAAAGGCTCTGTGTGTCTCTGCATTGGGACTGGGCTGCAGTCAAACGCTGGTTTACTTTGCATAGCGGCTGCTGCTGTCTGCCTCACAGACCTCCGGGGGTGGTAGAGAGAAAAACACCTTCTAGGAGTATACACACACATGCACATAAGCAGACACACACACACACACACAGACACGCACGGACGCACGCATGCATATACTAACGGACACACACATACACACAAGCACACACACACACACACATGCACACAAACACACACGCATGGACATACTTACAAGTACACACACAAGCACACACACACACATGCACACAAGCACGCACACACACATGCACACACATATTCACAGACACACACGCACACAAGGACACACACATGCATACTCACAGACACGCACACATGCATGCACGCACACACAGACACACACACACACACACACACACCTCTGTGGAATATTAAGTAGTGTTTATACAACAGCATACAGCGGCTTAAAAGCCTTAGCACATAAAGGACTAAAATGTTAGGTATTATTGAGTGTGCAAGCATGCCTGTGTGTGTGTGTGTGTGTGTGTGTGTGTGTGTGTGTGTGTGTGTGTGTGCCCCTGGTAAACAAAGGGTGATTTGTGGGGAACAAATTGTGTTCCCCGCTAATCTAACAGTGTTTTTGTTGGTTATTTTGTTGTTACTGATCAAACACAAACATGCCAAAACATTGCTTTATTGACAGGTTAGGGTTAGGGATGGGTTTGGTCTGGTCACAGTTTAGCATTCTTTTAGTTATATTATAATAGGAATAAACAGGAGCACCCCATCAGTATAGAACCATAGCATGTGCACTGTGTGTGTGTGTGTGTTTGTGTATGGGCCTATGTGTTTGTGTATGTCGGAATGCACCCTTGTAACATGATCCATATTGCAATCTGATCCACCATAAATACCAATACTAAGCTGAGTGGCCCTTCGTTATGCTTTAGGGCATAATTACAACTTATACATTAGCTTAAGTGCTGCAGTTTTTCTCTAAAACATCTCAGAAGTGGGCCGAATACACAAACCATTACACTAATGCAATCACTCTTCCGCCACACTATGTATCACTTATGCATGTGCCCACAAAGTTGAGCTAAATGAGGTGAAAGAAAAAAAACTAGAACTTGGTGATTTAATGAGTAGCTGGACTTTGGCCTAGTTCTAAAATGTGGGTGTACAGAGAAACAGAGAGGGAAAGAGAGAGAGAGATAGACAGAGAGAAGGAAAGAGAGAGAGAGAGATAGAGAGAGAAAGAGTGTGTTAGTCTTAACCCATTTTCTACCCCCTTTTGATTAGGGTAGTCTTTGTAAGCCGTATCCTGAAGGTAAGAGTGCCTTTGAAGCGTCATAATCCCAAGTTGCTGTTGAAGTTTAGTTCGTAACTCATTATGTACAGTCATGATGGATCTATCTATACATCTGTGTCAAAGGCAGAAAGAAGCAGAGGCGACCCTCTAAGGTTTTGGAGGAGATAGATCAAAACAGGAAATAAGAAAATGAACATGAAAGAAGTAAAAGACAAGAGAACAAAAAAGAAAAAAACTAGAAAGGTGAAAAAAGAGCATGAGAACAGAAAATGGAAATTCTCAGTGGGATCTGAGTTTGTCAGTGTTGTGATGTCGCTGCTCTATTTATTCTCTTTATCTAATTTTCCATACAAGCGTACGAAGAAGGAAGAAGGAGTTCAGTTTTCAGAGGACTGAATAACTTAACCTTGACCCAGATTGGGCCAAACTAGAACTTTGTAATTGGGTTCCTTGAGGGGTCTTGAGTCCACAGTGGCACTCACAATCTTGGCCTTCCTCTCAAGCTCTCCCCCTGTTTTTTTCTTTCTTTCTTTCTTTATCTATTTCTTTCTTTTTTGTCTTTCCTGCTCTGATTGTATCACACACGCACACTTACACACACACACACACACACACACACACACACACACACACACACACACACACACAAACACACACACAAACACACACACAAACACACACACATGTACACACACACACATCTCTCAAACTGTTAAAAAAAATCCACAGTGACCTTACCAACCTACATTTCAGGTCAAAGGGACAGTGGACAATGTAAAAGTTATAGTCCTCTAATGCATTTGGACTGTGTTACAGACATATTTAAGTTACAGACAAACAGACACATACGCCAGATTGAAAAAGACACCAAAATGGCGGCATGCAATGTTAGGATCCAGCCGCAGACACGCAAATCTGGTTTCGCCATGTAAGCCAACTCCACTTTGTAAGCTGGAGAGATATCTGGAGGGCGCCCTGGCGCCTTATTGATCTGTTCAGTCTTTGCCTCCCCTCCCAGATCCTCAATTATAGTCCCCTGTCTTCCTCTCTCTCTCTTCCTTTCTCTTTTTCTCTTCTCTCGCTCTCTCGTTTGTTTCTGTGTTTGATTTCTCAATTCTCTATGAGTTTGCTGAGAGAAAAAAAGTAAAGAACAGTGCCATCCCATCGATTTGCATCAATTGCACATAAACCTAGGGGACAATGTGATCAATTTAATTAGGTTTTAAAAACATGAAAGCTTGAGTGTTTTGCAAGAAAGAAAATATGGTTGGTGTTAATTAAGCTCTCTTCAAAAGAAGCTACACGACAAAATGGCACCAATGAAATCAAACAAGAGAATAGTCACATCTTGTTTTGGTAAATTTGATTCTGTGGTGCCTTCATTTTAATTGCTTCCTATGTTTTGTGGCATCAAAGTGAAACCTTTTTGAACCACATGCATTTGAAATTAAAATAATAAAGTTATTAACAAAATAAATTAGAATGTTTATTATGTTACTGATATTCTCTAAAAAGCATAATTTGACATCTCATAAAGGATAAGGGAGAAGCAAAATAGGAAAGAGAAGATAAAGAATACAAGCTTGTAAGAGCTGTGTTATATACTCTTTAGAAGAGAAGATCCCACTTTTTCTGTTTCTTTGCAATTATGAACAGCATAACTAATTGATTCTGAATAACATCTGAACACTGTTGCCTATGTCACATGTTGTGAGATTTTAGCCGTTTTTGAATGCATACAGCCAATCTCCAGATAGCGCAGTAGCATGCTACTGGTCAAATCTGATTCAATGATTTATGCTAAGCTAATAGGCCAATACAAGTGCTACTGACAGATGCAGAATGGATTAAAAAACTGTAAAAATCTGTCTAACTGTTGAACTCTAAAGGAGTTGAAAAATAAGCAAATTTCTTTTAAGAAGTGGAGCATTCCTTTAAGTATCTTTTTGTAGAGTCTAGACCATCTGTCCTCCAGGTTTATTCGTGACATGCATTATAATAATGTACATTATCACTGATGTATACAATATACATACACTGAATCTGTAAACTTCTTCTCTAATTAACGATAAAGTCTGATGAACAGTTTTTAATCTGGCCTTTTACGCACTCTGCCTGAAAGATGTTACTTATTTAGCACCTCCAGGCACCTGCAGACACCAGTAGATTGAATAATAAATTGGCTGATACACAATGTATTTATGTAGCCTCCCACCTCTGACACATACATTAAATATAGTACACTTACAGTACACACAGACACACACGCACACGCACACACACACACACACACACACACACACACACACACACACACACACACATACACACACACACACACACACACTTTGTACATTTATGTAGCCTCTCCTCTCTGATGAACATACATTAAATATAGTACACACACACTCACACACACACATACACTTACACTCATTTATGCAGACCGTACTTTTACATACTTCCTTGGGAGAAGTTGGAGACTTGCAATTTTAAAAAGCCCTTAGCCTTATGCCAGCTAATGCAATAGTGGTGCCTAATGGACGGGCCCTTATAATGACACACACTCACAGCCATTCAACCTGTCACATCTACTGCACATGTACCAGTGAAAAGTACAGGGAGAACTTACATAAGGCACCAGAAGCCAGAAGGAGCTGACCTCTACAGAATCATTGCTGACGTGCTTAACGTTGGAGAAAAAAAACAGTTCTATCCTTTTCCTGTATCTTCTGCTCTTAAAATGCAATGTTGCTTGACCACAACACACACACAGACACACATGCACAGGCGCTCCCAAGCACACACGGATGCATGCATGCATGCATGTGTGCATGCACGCACGCACCCACACACACATATACTACACACACACACACACACACACTTACTACACACACGTACTACACGCACACACACACACAAACAAGGACACAAACACACACACAGACACAAGGACACAAACACACACACACACCCCTCCTCTCCTGTGTTATCTTAGCCCTGCAC
>CM059282.1:4937090-4949590 GCA_030347295.1 Setipinna tenuifilis | reverse complement strand
TCACCTAACACAGGGGGTTCTGGAATACACCTACCGCAATAGACGGGGGAATACTGTATACAGAGCTAGAGCTTGCACAAAACCGACCGACTAAACAGCACAGCCTACTTTTTAAAGGTATATTTGTTGGCCTTTTATGGCTTCATTTAATGGGAGAGGAGGATGGGGTGGCGAGGTGAGATTCGAACCTGGGTCCCTATTGGGGCTCGTCTGTTGATGGTGTGGGTGCTCTAGCCACTGAGACACGGCATCCCTAACAGCTTATTTTTCATTTTTCATTTTGTGATTTTATGGAGATTACGGGCACAGCTGGCTACAGTGAAACCTAAGTGCCCGCAGGGATAAGCTGGATAGGACATCTCCAGCAAGTACTTTTTAAACACTTACCCTTAGACTGTTTAAGCATGGAAGTCTAAACGCTGCCTAAAGCAGGATTTCACTGGCATTAGCCGACATCCCCACTGGTTTTGGTCGCTCATATGGAAGGCTGTGCATAGGGGAACCGTCAGAGCAGCCATGATGCAAGCAAGCTGTAGGACTGAGCACCATTAGCACAGGGGCCTGCTGTAATCTGTCTCAGTAAATGCAGCTGACGCGGCATGGCAGAGGGGACAGAGGCCTGGGAGCAAGGTCGTAGGGTCATATAGGTAAGCCTGTGTTGCCAAGGTAATTGGAATGGTACATCTGAGTATGTGCATATGTTTACGTGTGTGTGTATGTGTACTTGTGTGTGTGTGTGTGTGTGTGTGTGTGTGTGTGTGTGTGCAGGCATGTATGTGTGTGTTTATGTGTGTAAAGGTTGAGTTGAGATGGAGAGGACAAACGACACAGATGGCATCTATAATCAGAGGTTGATTAGATTGTCCCAACCCACAAACACACACAAGCGCCACACACATATACACACACACAAATGCGGCATGCATGCACACACACACACGCACGCGCACACACACCAAGATACACACACCCGAATGCAAAACAACACAGTTTCCATGTGTACAGAATGCAAAACAACACAGTTCCATTCTATTGCAGTTACCCAGTTCTGCTGCTGTCTTTCTTGAGTTAATTATGCAGAAAAATATATTCATTACAAGGTCCTCAATCTTAATTTCCAATGTGAAATTAAGTATAAATGTGAGTGTGTGTGTGTGTGTGTGTGTGTGTGTGTGTGTGTGTGTGTGTGTGTGTCTGTCTGTCTGTCTGTCTGTCTGTCTGTCTGTCTGTGTATCAGGAGTGTAATATTAGCAAGGAGATATGGCAAGGGAGTTGACCACCAGGGCAAGGCCAGAGAATGATCTAGATGTAAATAATTGAGCAGAGAGATACATCATCATGGTAGAATTAAAACAGAGAGCAATGCAATTAGCGCTGCAGTAACATAAGATTGTGTGTGTGTGTGTGTGTGTGTGTGTGTGTGTGTGTGTGTGGGGGGGGGGGGGGGGGGGGATGTAGGTGTTAATAGACATTTACCATGTTATTTTCCAGTGACCTCTAGGTAGTTTTTTTTTTATTAATGACCCAGTCTTGGGTAATCAGTGAGTATTTGCATATTTTATATGGTTTTTAACCAATTCAAGAGAACTTTATAGAGGTGAAATAGCCAACAAATAACATGTGCAACAGCCATTATATTGCATTAATTAAACATGTACATGTAATGGATTATGTAAGTTCTACATTACTGTGTAGGGTCATGGTCACTGTTAGTGTGGGAAAAGCAGTTTTGGGTAACACTTTCTATGAAGCTTGTATTCATAAGGCTGTATAAACACATAATTAAAGGTTTAAAATGTACTCCTAGGGCATTATACCCTATTCCCTATACCCTATACCCTATATTATAAGCCCTATTCCAACTTCAAGTGGCATAATGCATTCTTGGTTATAAAGCTTTACCTGGCAATGGGCGGAGTCATGAGTGTGTATAAATAGTTATGAGTACTAATTTCAACCATTATTAAGCTTTATGAAGGCATTATAACCCTCTATGAATGTGTTTATAGAGTCTTCATAGAAAGTGTTACCCAGTTTAGTCATTCTTTTAAAATAAGGGATTCTATCTCTCAGCAGTGGTATTGGGCCTAACTGATCCTGTGTTTTTTTTTTTTGGTGTGTGTGTGTGTGTGTGTGTGTGTGTGTGTGTGTGTGTGTGTGTGTGTGTGTGTTGTGTCTGCAGTGGGATTGGGCGTAACTGGCCCTGGGCGTCGGGCGGCAGCAGCATCTTGGCGGAGTACGGCACGCTGCACCTGGAGTTCATGCACCTCAGCAAGCTGTCTGGAAACCCCGTCTTCGCCGAGAAGGTGAGCAGAGACCACACACACACACACACACACACACACACACACATTTACCTTAGAGAGAGAGACAGACAGGCACACAGAGAGAGTCTTATTACCACATTCACTTTCTCTCTTACACTTTAACCTACACTGCTGTGAGAAAGACCACCCTTGGGTCTGTTTGAAAGACCATCCAAAGGCACCACTCAGACACAACAGCTAACAAACACACCACACACACACACACACACACACACACACACGCACACACACACACACACACACACACACACACACACACACACACACACAGATTAATCACCCAAACTCCCTTGCAGCTGTTGCCAAGCTGCCCTCTCTGCTAAAGGCTGACCACTCAGCCCCTAAGCCCACAGAAAGGACAGGCGGAGAGGAGAGCTTGTGAAGTCAAAGGCATCTGACTCATAGGCTTCAGAACTAGACGGAATAATAAGCTTTGTTTTATGATTCATAGTTTGCATACTATTTAGAATACACGTACTGTATATGTAAGATATGGCAGTGTTTTTAAAGTTCCTTTAAAATTCCATTTCTATTTCCATCCGTTAAAAAAACCTCAAGCACCACCACCCCCCCCCCCCCCCCCCAACTGTGGCTAACAGAGCTATGTAAATGCATGATTTGGTGCAGCATTACAGCCCTAACTAGGGAATGGCATGAAGATGGTATCATTTAAACACACTGTGCATAACATAGGTAGCTTAAGAAACATCAAATATATATATATACATATATTTTAACACAACTGCTCGCGGACCACTTGGGATTTCTTACGCACCACTAGTGGTCCATGGAACACGCTTTGAGAAAGACTGGAATATGTTATAACATCTGTGAAGGTTCCTATATCTATTTAGCATATCTCCTGGGTCTCCAGCATCAGTTCTCAGAGCTGAAAAAAACCTTTTGGATGAAACAAGGCAAAACATCTTAAAACTCCAAGTAGAAGTCCAGTTGCCTACAAGTTAGCACTTATTTGATGGGCGAAGATATAACCCAGGGCTCCCTCTTCCTTGTACTGTATGTCTTCACAATTACTGGTATTCTGGTAAACCAGCCCCTCGTACTTCATTTCATACAGAGGGTCTGGCAGTGGTTGCATTGACATGCGATTGGGTAATAGCAGATGATCCAATCGTTTTAAACTTCAGCAGAGTCTACACCTCCAGAAAGAAAATTTTCACTGATTAGTTAGGCAAAATGCTGCCTGAGACAACCATGTCAGTGGAAGCACAGCCAGACTCCACAACCAGACTTTGTACAAAATGAAGTGAAGTACGAGGGGCTGGTTAACCAGGCTAGATTACTCGGTACATTTTAAATGTTGACTTCATTCTGACTGCATTCTTCTTCACTACTGTCAGGTCATGAACATCCGGAAGGTTCTGAAGCGGCTCGAGAAGCCCTCAGGGCTCTACCCCAACTACCTGAACCCCAACAGTGGCAACTGGGGCCAACGTAAGTAGCGTGCGTGCGCACACACACACACACACACACACACACACACACACACATACACTCACTCACTCACTCACTCACTCACTCACTCACACACACACACACACACACACACACACACACACACACACACACACACTCACAGAGAGAGAGAGAGAGAGAGACTGAGAAAGAGAGAGAGAGAAACATACAAATACAAATTCCAAAACTGATCCTTACAGAACACACCTGTTTGTTACTGGCAGAACACAAAGCACAGCTAATTGTTGTTTGTTGTTTTCATAGCCTCTCCCCATGTGGCTAATGCTTAGGGCATCGGCTATTGAAGCATGCATGATTAGTTTCTTGGCTGAGACATGTGTTGTAAACAAACATCAATCAAGGGTTAAAATGGCTAGTTTTTACTGCAGCATGTAACGACTTCTGTGTCAAAAAGGAGATACACCTTTGCAAAATCAGAAATGACAGAATAGCATGTGTAACATCATTTACGATTTCCATGTATGAGCTCTGTAAAAAAAATCAGGTAACATTGTTTCTAATTTTTTGTTTTTCATTTTTTTTCGAATGCACAAGAATGCATTTATTAACAAATGTATTTTTTTTTTATCTCGACTAGTATCCAAATTATTACCACCCACAGTCTTTCACTGCAGACCCAAACAGTTCTCACAATTCGAAGAGGACAGGGTAAGCAAACCCAGAAGTTCTACTGGCCAGCATAGTAAAGTTGGTGCACATTCAATACCTTGGCGCTCATAGTACCATAATCACCTCAGTGAGCCAAAGCGACAATAGCCGTGGAAAAGATTTCACTCAGTGTTGGCCCTCGTAAGAATGCAGTGTAAGAATCTGAAGTCCACTTGTCTTTCTCTTCTCAGCGGCTGTCTTCCAGGCCTCAAAGCAAATGCTAAATTGGCAGTCCTGTCTCCCACAGTTAATGGCTGAAGCCCAGTTAACACAATAGTGCTGTTGATTTCAGCAGGCAGAGTTTTACTAACGAACTCTTCCACAATAACAAGTCTGTTTTCAAACTCGACCTAATGTGTCTTCTTGTTAACAAGCAGCCATCATTTTTCTTCTCCACTTTTTCTTTTCTTTACCCAAAAACAAAAAAAATCATCAATTACTTATCTTACTGCTGTCAGAGGCCCCATTTTGATTGGCATGAACCCAAAACACAGAGGAAAACATTTACAATCATGCAGAGTACTACCTCTTTCAATAATAATGATTTTTTTTAATTTAACACAGTGTATTAACAGTAATTTTTTCCATTTTTCCCTTAATATGAATACTATAAGTGTAGGTAGGCACAACACGGTAAAACTAGAAATTCGTTTTTTGTTTTAGTTTGGTTTCTCCTTTTTTAAGACATGCAATCAAATGGCCTACGTCACACTTTGACCCACCTCTGCCCACCTCTCCTGTGAGCTTATTACTCTTGTAAAAATATTCAGCCTATCTCAGGGTAAGCCTCACGGGTAACCACCCTTGCCACATTTATCCATTTCATTTACATTCGCATTTACATCGGCCTTATAGCATTAGGCCCTCATTTGGCGCCCATCGCATTTATTCGTTTTACGGATAGATTCATCCAACGCAAATACATCCAGCAGCTGAGCCCACGTTTTCTGGGCATCTCCGGGGGAGCAGAGGCCCTTCTGTGCAGCCCCTCATAATCAGCAGCCTTACACAAGCTTCCCTTCTCCTCTTCTCCCACGCACAGCGCCCCTCAACTCTCTTTCTCTCTCTCTCCCTCTCTCTCCCTCTCTCTCTCTCTCTCTCTCTCTCTCCCTCTCTCTCTCTCTCTCTCTCTCTCCCTCTCTCTCTCTTTCTCTCTCTCTCTCTACAGCCAAGGTCTGATGATGAGGAACAAGCTGTAATTATTACTCCATTATGATAGCTCAGAACTAGCCTTGGCCATCTCACCCACTGTGGTGGTCATTCTTTAAAAAAAAAAAAAAAAAAAAGAACACACACACACACACATGAAATCAGCCATCAGATGGTGTTCAAGCCTGCAATCACACCCGAGCGATTAGGCAAATTATGCAAGAGTGCCAGAAACCCTGTGGAGAGCCGGGCCAGCCAGGCAGGTAGGAGGCTGAGAGACAGTGTGTGGGATTATGGACAGACGGAGAGGATGAGGATGATGCTGATGATGAGGATGATGATGATGATGATGAGGAGGAGGAGGGGGTTGCTGGGGGTCGCTGGGGATGGGTGGGGGCGGCGGTGGAGCACTGAGACAAAGATGATTGCTGTAGTCTAGTCCAGGTGAGAGATGTGGTGTGCTGCGGTTGAGTGGAGCAGGAAGATGGAGCTGATGAGTGGGTCTGGATGTGCTGTGCTGTGATTACACGGCTGTGAACCAGATATACAGAGAGACACAATGCACCCACTGTTGGGACATTAGAAGATGTACAGAGACATAGCTGTGGATGTGTGTGTGTGTGTGTGTGTGTCTGTGTCTGTGTCTGTGCGTGTGTATGTATTACCCCCACCCCCCCTCAAACTTAATGAGCATGTGTGTGTGTCTGTGTGTGTGTGTGTCTCTGTCTGTGTCTGTGTCTGTGCGTGTGTATGTATTACCCCCACCCCCCCTCAAACTTAATGAGCGTGTGTGTGTGTGTGTGTGTTTTAGCCTGGCCCCAAAACATGTAGTCTGTGCATGTTTGTGTATTTGTAATGTGTGTTTATGTGTTACATCATTCCTCAAGTCTCTGGAATTTGTATGCCTATGGTTGTTTGTATACATGTGTGTGTGTGTGTGTGTGTGTGTGTGTGTGTTTGTGTTAGTGTTAGTGTATGTGCATGCATGTGTGTACTCTGGCCCAAGCAAAAGGTCAGAGAAATGGCAGGACCTCTGACTTTGCCCCTGGCCCAGACTGGCCCTCTTGGGCTTCTGTAGCTGATTTGTTTGTCTCTCTTCACATCACAGATATCAACAAGGGAACAGCTTAAGGTCAGCTATTCTTCACAAACAGTGCAGGGAGGTGTTGGGAAAGGCAGTGGGGAAGGGAGGAGAGAGGTGTGTGAGAGGAGGAGAGGAGAGCAGAGAAGAAGAGAAGGGAGATGTGATAAAAACAGAGAACAGGTTGTGGTCATTTAAGGCTAGCTTGTAGTATTATTTTTATGACTCGACTTGTGTGGCTACTATCAATGCTCTCCATATTGTGGTGCACAAGAGTGGGAGCTGAGGTTAGTATTCAGCAGGGTTTAAGTGATAAAGCTGTTCTGCTTTAGATAAAATGTTAAGAACATTGGATTCTGCAGTGGAGGTCTGTATCTGCCATTACGTTGCACCTCCAGTGGACTTTTTGGACGTATAAACTGATGTCTTAGCCTAGAAATCTAGATGTGTCCTAGCATTAGCAAATTAAATTTATCATGGGTACAGTCTAGCAATTTCCCTCATTAAAGGTTATTAGCTATTCTTCCAAATCTGGATTGACCAATCACATTGATCTATTCTTGTAGAGAGTCGCTGGGCGGGCTTAGCACGATGAAGACAGGACTGTGACAGTGCACTGATGTAGTTCTATGGTAAACAAGTCTGTTACTCTGATTGGTTGTAGCTCTATTCTATTGCATGCGGAAGCAGTTTGAAAGCCAACCGTTGATGCTTCCCTTTGGATTGCACCAGGCCTATGCATCGACCCATTGATGTGGGCTGGCTTTTCAGGCTTCTTGTGTGTCAGTATGATGGCAGGACTTTGGACTTCTGGTGGGGAACATAATAGGGTTCACTTACGTAACATGAGGTGAAGATGGATAGGGAAGATAAGAGGAAGAGAGAACTTATTTAGATTTGATTGCGAGAAACAGAGAGAGAGAGAGAGAAAGAAAGATGAAGAGGGAAAAGGATAAGACAGAGGGAGAGTCAGTCGAAGATTGTGAGCAAATAGCTTCCTGTTGAGATTTGCAACAAGATAGACCTTGCAAGCCTGCACATATATACAACACCTGGCTAATCTATTTTGATTGTAGCCCAGGGAAAAAAGAGGAAATGAGAGACGGAAAGACAGAGACATGACTTCCAGGATAACACCGTTAAGAGATCACATCAAAATCACTTCAGTGTGAAATATGATATTCAGAAAAGGGCCTTGCTGTTGTAAAAGTTGGACATAGTTGAGCTCCCTGTTTTCTAGGTGTAGAAATAAACTACATGCGGCTGATGGGAGATGGGGAAAAAAAACCCTTGGGGCCTTGGACAGTTCTGTACTTAATAAACTGTGCCTTGTAAAGGAGTTATGTGGATGACAGCATTGTCCCTCATACGACACACACACACACACACACACACACACACACACACACACACACACACACACACACACACACACACACACACACACACACACACACACATCCCATAGACCGTTGTTCGCTTATCTAGATATGTCTAGGCTATAGTGGCATCAATATGGTGACTAGAGTACTATCAGTGCAATTTTATCTTTTACATGGTGGATATTTTTGCTTCCTATCTGTAAAGTTTAGCTGATGCTTCAGACATAGTCACAGAGTGGGTGGCTGATAGCTTCTACCTCTACTCCCTCTATCGCTTCAATTGCAAGCAGTGTTGTTGGGAACGGACAGACTTTCAGTATGTATTAACTTGACTGAGAAATCAGCACACCAAAAACTCATGACTACAGATTAACAACAAATAACTGACTATTCTGATGTGGATTTTTTTTTTTTACTGAAAATCGTCCAATGAAAACACCATAAATACCCATTTGCTTACAGGCCAGATTGCCTGTGTATGCCAATGCAGGCTGTTGGCGGCTGTGTGGCATCCATGACGACAGGCCCTGTCCGTGTGTGTGTGTGTGTGTGTGTGTGTGTGTGTGTGTGTGTGTGTGTGTGTGTGATGGGTTGTGAGGAACCCATGACGACAGGCCCTGTCAGTGTGTGTGTGTGTGTGTGATGGCGGCTGACGGCTAATCTCCATCAGTCTTAACGAGCGCTGGACACTAATGAGAAATGAATATGGATGAGGGAGCGCCCGTGTTTGGGTGATAAACACAACAAGCCAGCAAAAACACAACAGAGGGTATACACACGCACATACACAAACAAACACACACACACACACACACACACACACACACACACACACACACACACACACACACACACACAAACAAACACATGCACACACACACACACACACACACATACGCATACACATGTACGCACAAACGCACACACACACACACACACACACACACACACACACACACACACACACACATACACTTATCCCTCATGCTAAAGAGAGAGAGAGAGACACAGAGGTGGATAGAAACATATTTATGGAAGAGTGGGACAGAAAGCTAAAAGTAGCTGGACTGAGAGGAGGGAAAAGGAGGGAGTAAAAGCGAGAGATGTTTTCACATAAATAAAGATGGCATGATGTAGAATGTGAATAGGCAGATAGACAGGGATGTCGGGAGGCGGGGGGTGGGGGGAGGGGGGGGGATTCAGAAATGTTTGCGACCTGTTTTAAGTGCACACACACACACTTTTGTGTGGGCACACACACCTGCATACACAAGGAAATAAACCTCCTAATCTCACCATTGCAGACATCTCCCATTCAGTAGCCATCAAAAGGCCAAATCCCATTAGCCCTCTAGGTGTGTGTGTTGTGGTGTGTGTGTGTGTGTGCGTGCATGTGTGTGTGTGTGCATGTGTTCGTGGGTGTGTGTGTATGTGTATGTGTCAACATCTTTCCTATATCTGTCCCTGTGTTGAGGGAGTTGGTAATTACTTTTTTCTGCCCTAAACATGCAGTGGTGGACTGCCCCGTCTGTCATTCACACATGACCCTCACTCTGCTTTAGGGATTCTTTTGGCATGCACATATTGTTGTGCTATCATTTATGTGAACATTATTTTGTGTCTGTGTGTGTGCTACAGATCATGTGTCGGTGGGTGGACTGGGCGACAGCTTCTACGAGTATCTGCTGAAGGCTTGGCTCATGTCTGACAAAACAGACGAGGAGGGAAAGAAACTCTACTACGACGCTCTCCAGGTACACACATAGACACACACACACACACACACACACACACTGATGCTCTCCAGGTTCACAGTCTAGCTGGCCTATTATCATGGGCACCTGTGCTATTCTGTTATTTGAGTATGTCAGTCTGATATCAGTCTCATATTTCTTGACTGCTGTTGGAAGTTCTCATATGTCAAAACTACTATCTGGTGCTGTAGATCATAGCACATAGTTACTACTAATACTACTACTTATAATAATAATTTTATAATGTATCACTACATGCTGTTCTGTGGATTGATTCACTGTTCCACTAGCAGAAGAAAACATTTTTCACATAACATTGCTAAAACATTACAGATAGTCTTTACTAATACATTACAACTTGGTCATGCCATTCTGGCAAAAACACTTGAAATAGGGTTTGTGCCTTAAAGAGCTACCCAAATTATTTAGATCAGTTTGTCGAAGCAGTTAATCACAAAATAATAAGAAACTCTTAAAACTTCTTCCCTTGTCCCAGGCCATCGAGAAGAACCTGATGCGTAAGTCCAGTGGGGGTCTGACCTACATAGCGGAGTGGAAGGGGGGTCTCCTGGAGCACAAGATGGGCCACCTGACGTGCTTCGCTGGGGGCATGATCGCACTGGGGGCCGACGGAGCCCCTGACCAGCAGACGGGCCACCACATGGAGCTGGCGGCCGAGATCACACGCACCTGCCACGAGTCCTATGCACGTACCAGTGAGTTGGAGACACACACACACACACACACACACACACACACACACACACACACACACACACTGTGAGGTTTGGCACCTCAATAGCCAGCAGTCCGGAAGAGGGGGTAAAAAAAAGGGTAAAAAAAGACCTCCAACAGTCCAAGAGCCGTTTGTGAAAAAATGCCGTTTATTGTAGACAAACCGTGCATGTATCACACACACAAAAGAAGAGGTCATTCTTTTCGACGTCAATCATTACATGACTGGACCCTACCACCACCGTAGGACGCTACACATATATAAACACACCACTCAAAACATAATTTACACATACACAACAACACCACCCCCCAAGACATTATTTACAGATTAGTGATACAAAATATGCATAACAACCCCATACTAGCACAGCTGACACCCCTCTACCACTTGCCCCACATTCAAGCTCCCAGTGAGTGTTGAAATACTGCTACCATAGTGGTGTGCACTCCCGCATAGTAGCAGCGTGAAGTGTCGGGGAATGGAGGAAGCATGTGAGTATTCCGGAGTGTTTGAATGAACTGGAGATTTGAACTGTGAGACATTGCACCTTATTGGCGAGGATGCTAACAATAAATACTGCGATGCAGTTCAGGTTGGGGAAAGTGTAGCAAGCAGGCAAACAGTTCAGTCTTTAAACCAGTGAAACGGTGAGAGGGTGACACAGCGAAGTTCACCTTCTCACACACACACATACATGAATACATTGTACGCACCAGTCACGAATCCTACACTCGCACCAGTGAGTTAGGCACACACACTCACAGTCTCTCTCTCTCTCTCTCTCTCTCTCTCTCTCTCTCTCTCTCTCTCTCACACACACACACACACACACACACACACACACACACACACACACACACACACACACATATAGGCATATACATAAATACATTACCTGCACCTGCCATGAGTCCTACACTTGCACCAGTGAGTCATGCATGCATCTGTGCACACACACACTCACCCACATCTTCATGTGCACACACACACACACACACACATAAATACAGTTATATATGAATTCATAAATAAAGATTCATGTTGTTCATCACTCTCTTACACTCTTCGATTGCCTGAGCTGAGGCCTCGATATTGAAGTGTCATTCTTCAAAGCTCTTCATACTTCAAACTATTTTACAACTAAAGTGAATACAAAATGTGTAATAATATGGGCAATCAATAGAACACCCACTGAAAAACGAGTTATTGTTGAATCTGGCTCTGAATATGAGCTGGTCTGTTTGCTAGCCTATTTATCATACATCACCAGGAGAGCCCTTATGATTGTGTTAATGTGGATTTCAATAACCTCTTGATGGATGCAACATAATGATGGTGGTTTGTTGCTCTGTTTTCGTAGTGAGGTAAAGAGAACAAAAAACTAGCAGAAATGTGGAGCCCTGAAGAGGTCATGGTGAAAATGTTTGGACATCAAGAAAATGTGTGCTCTTGATTTACAAAAGTGTGCTGTCCTTCTGCTTGTGGTCTCAGTGTTGAATCTGCTCACAGTGTTGCATTATACAAATCATTTCAATGGCAGTTTTTAATGGAATTTTCTCCATCACCAGACATCTGTCACGCTACACACTCTGGGTTGAAAATTTGGGAGTTCATTTTAACTACAAGACCACAACATAATTTGTATCTACAATCACCAGGAAGTCATTAATAGCAGTAATACTACTACTAACTACTACTACTACTACTACTACTACTACTACTACTACTACTACTACTAATAATAATAATAATAATAATAATAATAATGATAATAAATGAAAAAAAGAAAAACAAACAAAACAGCACCTATAAGTGGATTGCTAGTTGACTCTTGATGTGGGCTCTTCTGTCAAAATGTAGCAGGACTCTAAGTATTCAGAAGCTAGTTGTGTAAGGGTATAGGTTTCCCCACAGGAATGTAGT
>CM059282.1:4909590-4934590 GCA_030347295.1 Setipinna tenuifilis | reverse complement strand
TCCAAACACCATCTGTCTTGGGGCAGGTTTTTATAGGCTTAGTTGAACCTCACCTCAACATCCTCCAAAGGACACGGGTCGCTCTCTTCATCACGTTTACACACACACACACACACACACACACACACACACACACACACACACACCTACACACACACACACACACACACACACACACACACACACACACTTTATTTTTTGTGTTTTTTTTTCCATTGGTCAGAGCATTTTATTTGTGGGCAAGTGTGCAGCTGTGCAGCTCTGGTAAAATGAAGCACTGTCATGTAATGCATTCATCTAATGCATTGCCAGCATCCAACACCACCACCACCCAGGCCTGTCAGGCAGAAGAGGCTGTTGAGACTAAATGTACTACAGTAGCTAAAATGAATTTGTTGTACGTACATGTATACGTTTAGAACATAAACAATGGGATACATTGTTAGGAGCCCTTGTTATAGGGATTCATTAGTGCATAGTTGCAGGGGAGCGGTGTGAGCGGTGTGGGCTGTGGGGTGGCAGTGGAGGAGAAGCTGCTGATGCTGCATTTACTGAAGAGATAGGGGCTAATGCAGGCACAGCAGCTAGTCACAGAGAGCTTAAACACACTCAGACACACACACACACACACACACACACACACACACACACACACACACACACACACACACACACACACACACACACACAGGCACTCAGACACAGACACACACACACACACACACATACAGACATGCATGCATGCACGCACACACACACTTACACACACACACAAACACACAGATGCACATGCGCATCTGTGATCCATGCCACACGTGCTCACACACACAAACAAACAAACACACATGCTTTTTTGCTCATCTCTCTTATCTCTTTCCTCCTTTCACCCCCCACCCCTCTTCCTCAGGTATCTTTACATGCTGTTCTCAGAGGAAGACCTCTTGCCATTTGAGCACTGGGTATTCAACACTGAAGCCCACCCTCTTCCCATCATCAAAAAAGAGCCTGACAACAATCAGGCCAACGAGGTGGAGTAGCCCCCCACCCACAGCCTCTGAACTTTGACCTTTCACCCCCCTCCCCAAGACGGACTGCCACACACCACCTCTATGACCCCCCTCAGCAAGGGCCCTAAAGTGGGTGTTGTATATTCAGACCCCTAGACTTAACTTGGACCTGCTTCAGCAGGATCACCAGGTGCCTATGGACAGCTCTCTCTATCAGCACTCGAACAAGACTACGGGTCTAAGGATCTCTGTCCCACACAATACCCCCCTTTGAAAAAAAACAAACCAGCCCTTTCTGGTGGAGTCGTGCCTTGAGGATCCCGCCTGCAGTCCTCCAGAAGTCTCCATGCTGACCCTGAGGGCTCACGTGGAGGCCACAGTCCCTAACCCGGTGTGGAGGAATCTCCCCAAATCAGGTGAGGTGATGCTTGCTTAGAAGTTCCATCTTGGAGTACACTGCCATATTCTCTGTAGTCTGAATTATTCACATTAGGTTAGTACTAACACACACACACACACACACACACACAGTAGGTAATGAAAGAAATTTTGTTTGCTCCTTACCTTTCCTTTAGTGTGAGCCATCTGTGATGTCTGTTACATACTTTATGTGGTTTTGTTTATTCCACCATGTAGGGACAATCCAGGGCATCGCGAAGAAGCTGTGGGAAAAAAAAAAACAAACAAAAACCATCATCAGAACCCAGTCCAGTGGACTCATCCCAAGTATCCCCCCATGGATTATTCGCGAACCCCCGCATCAACATCAGCCATAGCTGCCTGGAGTCGCTGTGCTATCCTGCTGTCTTTGGAAGCATCTGTGCAGTGCCCAGTGCCTGCGGTCCCAGGACCGGGAGGCCATAACTTTCAATTGTTCCCTCATAAAGACCAGACTCTGTACAGCGTTACGCTGGCCCGAGGGAACGGCTCATACACATCAGGGGATTTAAAAAGGTCTCCTTAAAGATTTATGAATTGTACAAATGCTGTAAAAAAGTAATTATACAGGAGCCCAATGGGAGACACAAGAACTCAAAGTCCTGTTTTTTTATTTACTCAGAAACCAGTATGAACTGGTGTTTTTATATCAATAGAACTGGTATTTTTTAACAGCAGTGTAGACAAACATATTTAGGAATAAGAACAATGACCAGAGAGAGTGATGCGTTCAACGTCCTGTGATCTTTCATCGATAAACCATGGCACTGACATAGTCAATCCTCAGTAGGACAATAGGGTACATATTTTTTGCACTACGTTCTGAGCTGTGTCAGTGAATGGCCTTGGGATTCACATACGTTTGGGATGAGAGAAAATAGAACATCAGACACTCTTCTCAAACCCTAAACCTTGCCTGGGCACACTTGCAGACCATCTTTCCGTCAAACATCTGGTTTTAGTAGGAAATATAAGCAAGTATTAATTTACTGTCTTTTTGCTTTTGTGTGAATGTGGGTACACAGGAAACTAGGGTTTGATGGCATTCCTTTCACGTAACTCTGTAGAGAAATGTGAAATGACAAAATGCAAATGTATTCAAAAGTTTGTCATTCTGAGTTTTTTTTTTATTTTGACTCATCCCAAATGGATCCTACAGAATACATTTCTGTTTTCTTGTTTTTGTCTTTGTGTGTCTCTGTTACTCATACTTGGGCAACTTTTGAAGCAACTTCTGTTTTACTCAGTTTATGATGTTGGCAGGGGTTGAAGAGTTATGTTAATAAATTCACAATCACATCACTTGATGTTCACTTTATTGCTGAGTTCAGACATAAATCATGTAGAAGATTAAATTATTTATTTTGGGGGCAAATGTCTATGAGTAAAAACAAAATCAAAGCTAATAAACATTTTTATGTGGCACATAAGTTCATCCTTTAAGTTTAACACATAGAAGTTCTTCAAATCTATGATTTAGGTTCTTTTCATTGCCAAGGTAATATTAACTCGATACTTTAGACCAGATTTATTTACACAATAAATTTGATGTTACATTCTAAAATATTGGACTTCTGGTTGGAGCAGGCATGGAGTTTCCAAACATAGTTAATACTTTCATTACATTACACTTATTTTCATTACATTACACTTAGCTGTCTTACTGTTATTTAGGTACAGGGGTTCAGTCACAGTCCCTGGAGCAATATGGGGTTAGATGCCTTGCTTAAGCGCACTTCAGCCATGGTTGAGGGTGCAGGAGAGCACTGGTTGTTTGCTCCCCCACCCTCCTTCTACTGAAGTGGGATTCGAACCTGCAATCTCAAGACCAACTCTCTAACCCCTAGGTCTACTTACTTTGCTGCCTATTTACAACCTACAGGGCAGTAATAATTTAAAGGGCTTTGCCTCAGCTGTTTTCACCATGGGCCGCCTGAATGGAGAGTAGACTGTCCGCAAACCCTAAATGAAATTAATGAATGAATGACACGAAGTTTGATTTTACTGGTATTAGATATGAGAAAATGCAGAGTTGCAAGAAGTTTTGGCATGGGGGAAATTGCTTGACTCAGTTATTGTCACTGGCTCCAAATCAGACATCCAAGGTCATCCAATAACTCCATATAGGCATTGCTGCAGAAATGTTTTTTCTCAATAGTCAGACTGATATTTCCCTCATTCATATGGAAAAAATGTAAACACATAAGAATTAAACATTTTTCAAGACAATCTTTCACTGTGCCTATGTTTCCTCCTCACAGGGACAACAACAGGCAACTGTGTGGGGCGTTGGGCTGATTAGTTCTTCAAATATGAAATAAAGATTCAATTTTCAAATCTGTATTTGCTTTCAGGCTTGTTGAATTGTTATGCTGCATTAGCCTGTTTCCATGTTGTCCTCATAGTGTTGTACACACTGATACCGAATTGGCCCACTTTGCATAATCATCAAGGCAGCCATACTAAATAGATGATGTGTGTTGTCTGCAGTTAGCACTTTAGTACAACAGCAACCACATTTGAGAAATCCACAGCAAAAATTGGCATGGTCCCACAATGCAAAAACTGAGAAAATGTAATTTATAAGGTTTTCTATATTTGATTTTGTAAGTAAATGCCATTTTAAAGACTGTGCTCGTTTTCTTCACAGGATTGCTTTTGAAAAAGCTGGGCTTTCAGTGCAACTACCAATGGAGGGAGTAAATTGAAAAATGTGATTTTGTGACTATGTCCATTTTTTTCCTGTGCTTTTTTTCCTGACTAATTTGCTTATGGGTTTATACACACATCTTTATAAACGAGGACTTTTCGTAAAACGTGCCCTTTGTTTGGAGCGGAAACCAAGAAACTGTTGTAGCAAACCCTCATAATCACAACATCTTTCCTGCCTGTTTGTTGCAGCTAAATTTGAACATCTTCAGTTGACATTTGATTATACAAATAATGACCTTTAGTTAATCTGCCCTTTTGTTTACAGCAAAAACTAGAAATCTCCACCGGAAACCCTCCCATAATCCTCCTAACATCCTTTCTGTGTATGTCTACTGAAATTGAATGTAACCATCTTTTGTTGACATTTGCTGACTGTGTTATGCCAACCAAACTTGATCATTCCTGTCACTGAATGTTCACAAGCTCACATGGGAAATCAATAACACAAAATGAGTGCAGCATGTTTAAGTTAGTGAAACAACACAGTGAAAATGGTTGGTTAGAGTTGCAAATGAGTGACACCAACCTGAAAGTAGGTCATATGGACCAGAGGCTTCACTAGTTTCACCTAAGGCATAGCAGGCTGTTTCACATTTGGCTGCCACCTTGCTATCCTCTCACTCACTCTCTCTCTCTCTGCCCCCCACCCCCCACCCCCGTAGGTAATGGAGCTATTCTTAATTACCATGTGACAGGACCACAGGGAGAGGAGTGTGCTCTGGGCTTCTCACTTTGTTTTGGGAAAATATATTTGCTGAGGCGGTATCTTTACTGAGCCATTGCGAGCCAGCCTCCTCCCTCCTCTTATCTCCTCTGCTCCTGTTGCTTTGGGCCACCGCAAAAAATAAATAAATGAAAAAATAACATCTTGGAGCTGAACTAGTTTTGAACTTTACTGCCTTGATCATCCTCCTGTTTCCCTCTCCACCCCTGAAAGACACTGAGGCACCACAATCGCCCTCCACGCATGACAATAAAAGACGTTCTAAACCATCTCCAAGCACCCAGATACATCGGCTTGATCATTTATTTAGCTATGTATAGTATTGCATTTTAAACCACTATTGTGTAAATCCACTCTGATCCAGAGCTTCTGTGTTCTTGTATATGCTTATCTTGCTATGACTGCAAGGGTTGTACTCAGAGAAGGCATAGTTTTGCATATCGGAATATGGGTAGAGCACAGCATATTACGAATGAGCAACATCCCTGTTCACTGGTGTGTACTGAGGTATGTCTGTCTGTTCATCTCTGTTGAGTTTGGCTCGAGCAGAAGAGGAGGCGAACAGATTGCAAAGTTTTGGCTGCCGAGGAGAGATTTGGGATGGAACGACATCCTCTGATATTTACTGTCACTGGCAAAATGTTGGCTCTGCTTGGTGAGGTGATTTATGAGAATCAACCAAATACCCAAATGCTCATGACGCTAATCGTCTCAGCCTTGCTGCTCTATGTGCTAGTTAATGAGTCATGATAGGCACTGTTACATGCTTATCAACAAATCACACACACACAGTCACACACTCACACACACACACACATAAACATAAACATGTCAATCTAAAAGTTCTCTGTGCACTGTGGAGATTACTCTTCAGCAGTCAACTGAAACTAAGCCAGATTAACGTCTGTGTTATAGGGGTGAAAAGCATGTCCCACTGAAACAGTAGACTGTGTGTGTGTGTGTGTGTGTGTGTGTGTGTGCGAAGGAGACAGGGAGGTGACGTGTGTGTAACTCCTCCGCCTCCATGCATTATTTTGTCTCCTCACTCCCGCATTCTCCTCTGCATAATAAGGAGAGCGACTGAGAGCACTCAACAGAG
Organism: Setipinna tenuifilis; assembly: GCA_030347295.1. Taxonomy (NCBI): domain Eukaryota; kingdom Metazoa; phylum Chordata; class Actinopteri; order Clupeiformes; family Engraulidae; genus Setipinna; species Setipinna tenuifilis. The sequence continues at coordinate 4,928,610 of CM059282.1, read as the reverse complement.
GAGAGAGAGAGAGAGAGAGAGAGAGAGAGTATTGAGAGGGAGAGAGAGAGAAACAGAGACAGGGTGAGGGAGAGGGAGACAGGGAGAGAGTATTAAGAGAGAGTATTGAGGGGAGGAGAGAGAAAAAGAGGAAGAGAGAGAGAGTATTGAGAGGGGGGAAAGGGAGGCAATGGACTTAGAGATGCATTGATCGATGAGGATGGGATGATGGAGGAGGAAAAGGAGGCTCAGTAAAGGTCATGAGCCACACACACCTCATCACTCACACACACACACACAAACACACACACACAGCCACAGATGCACACACAGACAGACACCAAGCCAAGATGCACACACACACACACACACACACACACACACACACACACACACACACACACACACACACACACACACACACACACAGGCATGAATTCTCTGCATGCTGTCAGCAAAAGCTTGTCTAACCAGACGCAGTGGCAGCAACAACAGTGGTAGCTGTAGCGGTCAGAGAGCTGCAGTGATCCATCAAGTGATAACGACACTTTCATACACACACACACACACGGTCTCACTGCATCTCTCTCTCTCTCTCTCTCTCTCCCTCTCTCTCTCTCTCTCTCTCTCTCTCTCTATCTATCTATCTATCTATCTATCTATCTATCTATCTATCTATCACACACAGTCTAATGCCCTCTTGAACATATGAAAGAGAAAGAGAGAGTGGGAGAGAGAGAGAGAGAGAGAGAAAGAAAGAGAAAGAGAGCACTTACACAAACACAAACTTTGGATCCTTTTTACGACCTCATTAAATCAGGATGAGCTGTTACTCTAAGACACCCGTGTCATGTTAATAATGGATGCCTTTTGTTGTTCAGTGTCATCGCACTAATAGAGTAGATGCTAGCCTGTGTGATTGTAGTGTACACAAACTTATTTGCAAGTCATAGCACTCTAGACCGACTCACTTTAATTGCATGTTCAACTATAAAGAGCAGCATGTTTGCCCTTTGTGCTGTCAGGTGAAGGTCGCCCTGAGAGAGGAGCGGAGGGAGTTATGAAGCCCTTTGAATATTTTAAGGATAGTTGGCCAACCTGTGGCAGAAAGTGTGTCGTGTGTTAGTTGTGTAAAGTTGGGTTACAATGTGCTTGTTTTCACAGAATGGTGATTACTGTAACATGGTCGTGGCATTGGAAATGTGTTTTTAAGGGTGTGTGTGTGTGTGTGTGTGTGTGTGTGTGTGTGTGTGTGTGTGTGTGTGTGTGTGTGTGTGAGTGTGTGTGTGTGTGCGCATGTGTATGTGTGTGTGTGTTTTTGTGTGCTTTGTGTGGCAGCAAGAAAGAAGGCAGATGAAAGAGCCGGAGTTGGCTCCCAGGGGAAACAGCTCACACCAACAGAATGTGCTAAATGAATTCATTACACAGTCTTATTCTGGAGAGGAAAGGCATTTCTCTACATAAAAAAACTACTGTATAGTTTTTATTACTCTCTTCCAACCCATGTGCGCGCACACACACACTCACTCACTCACACACTCAATCACTCACTCACTCACACACACACACACACACACACACACACACACACACACATACATCGCCACATGCATGCATAAACGCATGAGCACATACACACACACACACACACACACACACACACACACAGTCACATACCTGCATAAATGCACACACACATACACATGCACACACACACACATACACACACACACCCACACACACAGAAAAAGAGAAAGAGAAAGAGAGAGAGAGTATCCTTACCTATAATTCAATCGCATTTGCACAGATGTTCACAGCCATTCTCCCCCTCGCACACGCTTGCTGCACTTGTCCCATGTAGTAATTATGATGAATGGCTGAGCGCATCGGCCATCATGGTGAATAATGATGAACTTCCACCTGTCACCAACAGCCCAGATTGCACCTTAAACAGCTCTATTTCACACCTCCTCCGTCTTTGCTTGCTCTAATGTTCTCTCTCTATCTCTCTCTCTCTCTCTCCCTTTCCCTCTATCTCTCCCTCTCTCTGTTTTTCCCTCTCTCTGTCTCTCTCTGTTTCTCCCTCTGTCTCTACCTCTCCCACCCTGCCTCTCTCTGCCTGTCTGTCTGCCTCCCTCCCTCTTCCTCTCCCTCTATCTCTCCATCTCTGTCTCTCTTTCTGTCTCTCTCTGTCAGTCTCTCGCTCTCCCCCTCTTTCCTTCATTACTGCATGCATTACTGGAGGGGCATTTCCATAGGTGCCTTTCTGTAGGCCATTAATAGCTGTGTTTAGTCCTAATGCCTCTCTCTCTTTGTGTGTGTGTGTGTGTGTGTGAGTGCGTGCGTGTGTGTTTGTGTGCTTTAGGTGGGGCCTGTGCATGTTTTTTTCCCTGCCTTTGTGTAATTAAAAGCTCTGTTATCATGCCGGCTGATGGTGTTTGCAAATTGCTTTGGTCACGCGCTAAAAAACTGCAGGGCACGGCCAAAGTGGATTAGCAAGGCAGCGACTGGTGCGTGAGGCTGGGCGGGTAGCCCCTATTGCTGAATACACACTCACACTTACTCACGCTCATTCACTCACAGTCTGCCTCTATTTGCCCTTTATTTCTTCTCTCTCTCTCTCTCTCTCTCCCTCTCTCTCCCTCCCTCTCTCTCTCTCTCTCTCTCTCCCTCTCTCTCTTTCTGCCTGTCTTTGTCTTATCCTCTCTCTGTCTCTGTCTTTCCTGATTCAATTCTCACACAGAGTCTTCTTTATCAACCAGACCCAGGTTTTTCATGATTAAAGCCCATTACAGGATCACTGTAATCATTGGCACGCATTAATGGCGTTCTACATTAAATCTCTGGCTGCCTAGAGCAGTGGTGGGCCCAAAAGACCTATACATAGTTCAAGACCCAGTAACCCCAAAGAGACAAAAATAGCAGGGTTGGGGCGTACCGACATATTAATTAATGTAAAACGTAAAACGTTGTTACACTAATGTATCACCTGCATGTTACTTCATCGTGGTAGTCATATTCTGTTTTGTTTTCCTTAGCAGGAAGATGCTGACTGTGTAGTTTCACCTCAAGTTTTAGCACATCACTCTCTACAAACCCCTTTTGGCCCTGAAGTCTCAGAAGATTTATTTAGCAAATTTGACAAATCACTTCCATACACACATTGTAACACCATTCTTTGGCCAGATTTTGCTGTAAGCTTTAACTGAAATTAATCTGAAATTACCACCAGCAGAGTGAAAGATTGTAGCATTGTAAAAATTGATTTCATAGAATGCTTTTTGAACTTGGGCACTTGTGCAACCAGAAATGTGCTTATTGGAATTCTACATCAGGAACCATGTTTGAAAGGTACTTTTAAGTAAGAAAAACTCTTCCAAATTTGACCAATTTCTCCTATCACCAATCTGCACAACCCCAGCCTGAAACCATTTATATGAGTATCCAAGCATTTAGCCCAAGCATAGCCTCTCCTCCTCTTCTGTCTGATGTACAGTCTCGCCATTGCCCTTCTCTCCTATCTTCCCTCCACTCTCTCCATCTCTCTCTCCTGTTTGCATGTCATCCTTTAAAGTGCTTTGCAACAGCAGCTATCTGGCAGGTCTCAGTGAGATGTTATCCGAGAGAGAGAGAGAGAGAGAGAGAGAGAGAGAGATGAGATGTGCTCTAAAGAATGTCAAGCTAAAAGCATTGCATATCAGAGTGTTACAATCATGCGTGGAACTGCAGATTGTTATCCTGGCAAAGAAAATGGATCTGTGGATCTTGGAAAGCTGCTACCATCTGACAACCAGCAGTGATGTCAGTCAAGGAGGCTGTGAGGTAAGCACCCTTAGAACCTTAAAGCCCTCCCATCGAGAGGTGGACAAACTGGCCTGAGAACAGAAAAGGCCTTCAATGTATTTCTTGTGCCTGTGCTTTTAACTCAACTGATTTGACTAATTAGCTCACCTACCTGGCCAAACAAGTGGGCTTATTAGCAGTAGCTGGTATACTGAATTGACCCGTGGCATCTCCATGTTTTTACATCACACATGACACTGGAGACATACAGAGGTTTTAAGACTGTGGGAGGCAGCATGATATTGTAGATAATTATATATGTATAATGTATATTTAGTTAAACTGCTTACATCACATTTTTAAGCATTTTTCTCAGCACTCAACTAAGATAAAAATAATGAACATGTATAACCTTTGTCAGCGGTCTTAAGCCAATTCCCAGTGGAGTGCATTCGGATCTGCTTATGCTGCAATACTCCATTCAGGTCAATGATTAACTGTTCCTAAAGGCGTTGGGCGGTACATGTTAATGGCATATTTCGGTGTGTGTGTGTGTGTGTGTGTGTGCGTGTGCCTGCCTGCTTGTGTGTGCACGCACATGTCTGTGTGTGTGCACGTGCATGTTTGTGTATTCATGTGTACCTTCCTGCATGTGAGTGTATGTTGGCATATGAGTGTATGTTGCCATGTGTGTGTGTGTGTGTGTGTGTGTGTGTGTGCGTGTGTGTGTGTATGTGTGTGTGCGTGCGTGTGTGTGCGCGTGTGTGTGTGTGTGTGTGTGTGTACTGTATTCATGTGTGCCTTCATGCGTGTACTTGTGTGTGTGTGTGCATGTAAGTGTATGTTGTCATGTGAGTGTGTGTGTATGCGTGTGTCCTCAGGGTAACAGCTGCGCCACCAAAAGGTCAACAAAGACAGATCCGACTTACACCTAAAGGTCAGCCGTGTGTCAGTCAGGGCTCCAGGGACTGCTGCTCCGAACTACAAGCTCTCTGTGGCACACCCCACTGAGCACACGAGCACAGCAGCCCCACTGCTGAGCAGAGCTGGCCACCCTGCACCCCCCCCCCCCCATCCCACACACACACACCCCTCCCATGGGCCCATACCTCACTCCACACCTACTGTACACTACAACAGGAACTCACCCATTTGGCTCAAGAGTCAAGCTAATTAGAAACTGTTAGTTTTGGGAATGGCAAAGGAAAACACACACACACACACACACACACACACACACACACACACACACAGGCCTTATTTGCTATGGTGCTAAAACAAAGACAACATGTCCATGTTTCAGAAAATAGCTGGGATGACTGATACATACATGTACACTGATATATACATGTATAATTCCATGTTTATGTTTAACAACAGAGTATTACTGGGGTTCCTCAAGGACTGACTATAGGACCATCTAGTTTGTACTATTAACACACACACAGTGTACAAGTTCATGATGCATGTAATCATTAAGAAACACCAGTAATACTTTCTAGTCTTTCCTAGTCTGTTGCAGTATTGTTTTTTTGACATAACCAACAGCTACCCCCGAGAGACATACTGATACAGAGAGAGAGAGAGAGAGAGAGAGAGAGAGAGAGAGAGAGAGAGAGAGAGAGAGAATGAGACAGAGATAAATGAATGCTTCTATTGTTGTGGCAAGCAGAGAGCTTTACATTTTAACCACAGCTTTGTATGTGTGTGTGTGTGTGTGTGTGAGTGTGTGTGTGAGTGTGTGTGAGTGTGTGTGTGTGTGTGTGTGCATGTGCGTATGTGTGTGTGTGTGTGTTTGTGTGTGTCTGCCCACTTTGACATTTCAAAGCCCATTAAGTGTGTATCAGATTCATGGCTAATGTACTTTCTGTGTCTGAACTCTCTGGGAACAAATGGGCCGATCCATTTTTCAGCAGATGAAACGATAGCCATCCCCATAGGGGCGTGCTTCTCCCTCCAACAATAGAGGAGTCAGGGGTCTCTCCACATGCCCATCAGCAGCCTCTTCACTCTGGAGAAAGAGGGCACATCTCCCCCCCGCTGGAGCTCAGCGCTGGTGCTTTTCATCTCTGACATTTACAACATGCCCTCACACACACTCAAAAAAGAACACGTTTTAGCTCCCTTATCTTAGAGCCGAATGTCAGCTATTCATCAGAGAAAATCACACCGTAGTGCAGATCTATAAAAATAGACAGCTTTACTTTTCATACATGAATGCCAACCAGCAGTTTGTCAGCAGCAATGATTGTCGGAACAAGCAGTCATTGACTTTCAGCTATTTATTTTAAAGCTGTACGGTCAGCTCTTCATAAACATGGCACAAGCAACAACGATGTCATGTTGTGAAGACTGTAGTGTCCCTGCTGCTGCTTTTATACTGTTTTAATTTTGACATTTCAGCCCCATGGCCTTTCTCAAGGCTTGGAACCATACGGCCAAAAAGTAAAGCATTATTAAAGAAGCATTATAAAAGAAGAAACACAGAGTGTGAGGGGACAGTCTTTGGAAGTTTGCAGTCTGTCCTAGCCTTCACCTCAGTGCGACTGTGCATCCTTCCCTGTCCTTTGATTTTGTAAAACTGACCTATTTGGGTGTGATTGGGATATCTGCTACTTGATGGATGATCAGCACCTATTCAACTTGTTGTGATTCAGACATGGCGGCAGATAACTATCATTCTTGCTTTACAGTGATGTTTTTCATCATCCCAGCCCTTTTAACATACGGCATATTAAAGGGTTTGATGATGTGCAGTCTAGAGGAATAGAAATGTACGAATGAAGCTGTGTCAGTCTTTCAATCAGGCCTCCATTTCTTTCAGGTTGTTTTCCCTTATCTCAGCCATGAATACCATGGTTGATTGCCTTTAATCTACCAATGACTGGTACATTTATCAATGTATTCGTGCAGAAGGGAGACTAAGAGAGGGAGAGAAAGAGAGAGACTGAGAGAAAGAGAGAGAGAGACAGAAAGAGAGAGAGAAGAAAGAGGTTGGAAAGAATATATTTACCTGGAGATGATTGAGTGTGGAGGATGTGTCTGTTAAAAATTGATTCATAATTTGATACGTCATCCAGTACAAACATCCAATACACAAGTTGTCACCAAAGATGTGTTGAGAGATTTAACACTTTTCTAATACTTTTGTCACTTCTATTGTGTATGTCTGTTTTGAAAATATTATTTAGATTATATTACATTTACATTTTTATATTTGGTTTTATCTAATTGTCACAGTGCCTTTAGTATGTCTGTGACTAGATTGGTAATATATTAGGATGACTTATTCATTCAAGTAAGCACAATCGTTTTGCTATAACATATCAAACTCCTCCCCCCAAAAAACACAACAGTTAATCAGTAAACCCCACAACCTACCAGATAAGAATCATGTCTTAAGGGCTATGCCCTAAAAAGTTACTCAGCGTCAAGATCCTTAGGTAACATTAATTTATCTCTAAAGGCTAACATGCAGAGATACCCGATGAATGAAAACTACACAAGGCTTTGTGAAGATGGACCACAAAAAAGCTCTGCTCGGTTCTGTCTGCTGCCTGTTGAATTATGGAAGGACCCTTGTGAGGTACCTTTGTGAAGTTTGCCTTCCCAGCATCTGATGAGCAGTCATTAGTGGTGCGTGGTGCGTGGTGGAGTGTGTCATTAGTGGATGGGGTTGCATGGTGGAGTGTGCGCACAAGGCCACGGCTGGAAGTGCCTCTGCATCTTATTCATGTCTTATTTCTCACCCAAGAAAGCCAAGAGATTCAGGGCTTCAATCACTTCTGCTCACTTATGCACACACACACACACACACACACACACACACACACACACACACACACACACACACACGCACACGCACACACACGCACACACACACACACACACGCACATGCACACACACACACACAAAAAGAATTATTTACAGATCGAATGTATAGTTCAGTTGGCTTTCACTTATTAAACATACACTCCTGCATAAGAAAGAGCAGATAAATCATGTAATTTCATGAATTCCAAGTAGCAACTTTGGGTTTGTTTAGCAAGGATGAACTGTGCATAATTTAGTTTCAACTGGCAAAAAGCTGAACTAGAACTTCAACTACAGGTTTGTTGTCTGTCAGTCAGCCAGCTGAAGTTATCAAAATTATTTTGGGTTTTCGTGGATTAGACTTCAATGCTCTTTTTGGCAAACATTAGCTTCAACAAAGTGTAGCACACTTTACTTGAAACCATGTACCGTGGGGGAAAAATGGTCGAATTTGAAAGTGAGTCTCTTAATAATGTCAAAACTGGTGTAAGGAGGAAGACTTAAGACTTCTCTCATGGTCCCTTTCAAAGTTTCTAGTCCTCAATGTTCTTCACCAAATCCCAAATTGAAGGAGACTTACTGTCAAGAGCATTAACACCATGCTTTGCACACCCCACATTATTGTGGCTGCTATTACAATGCAGGGTATCACTAATTGCGTCCTATAAAGCATTTATTCATGCTATTTGTTAACCCTTAGTTAACTCTTTGTTGATGATTTGTTAGCTACTATTCTTACATTATTTCTCATCAGGAAAGTATTTATAAACACCTCTACAAATGTTATCTGCATAGAGCTAGATAGTAGATAGCATAAAGACCAACAGATGGTAATACAAACAGACAGCCAACAGGAAAAAAGACAGATGGAAGTAAATATGTTTATAAATAATTTACTACTGAGAAATAATGTAAGAATAATAGTTAACAAATGATGAACAAAGTGTTAACCAAGGGTTAACAAATGGATGAATAGGTGCCTTATAGGGAGTAATTATTATAAAGTGCTACCAAATCAGTTATTTATTTAAAACACTAAATGGGTTGGGCCCAAAACGCTTATTGAATATGTTTTTGCTATATGTACCAACTAGGTCTTTAAGATCACAGCAGAAACATCTGTTGGTAAAACCTGCTATCACAACAAAAAATGTGGTGAAGCAGCTTTCAGCTCATCTCTATGTCAATTCAATAATTTATCCCATCGCAAATTATCCCATGTGTGTATACCGTATGTACCACCCCAACCTAAAAACCAACACTTTATGCATGTATTCACTAAGACACTATCCTAAAGAGCCCCCTTGATTTATTTCTGAGCTTATGGACTCTGACAACAGAATATGGTAAATGGACTGCATTTGTAGGTCATCCCTATTCCTATACTCGGCAGAGTAACCGAAGTGCTTTAGACTGAATGTTTGGCATTCACTACCTACTGAGCCACTGTCACCCTCTCTTCAAAACATTAGAGGGTAGTTTATTTAGTGTGAGCTCTGTTGTCGTTCTCTGTATATCAGAAGTGTTGAAGTGGTGAAGTGGTGCTTCTGTGCATGTGGGGAGCAGAGCGGCTTCAGCGTTTAGACAGTTTGCTATGTCTGGTGTTCTTTTACAGATAGATCTCGGTCATTGTCAGGGTTGTCAACTCTTACGCATCTGGTGTAACAGTCACTCTTTCAGCCTCAATCTCATGTTCTCACACTCAACGAAGAAATTCTCACCCTACATCATTCTTGTGTTGTATATTTTTCACTTATGTGCACAAATTTCCGGATTATAGGCTCTTAACTTCTGATTGGACCACAGCTGTGTCTAATCCTTTCTCTGATTGTTGGAAACAAAATGTCATTGCATCAGTGACGTCCGTCTGCCCAGCAGAATTTTAATTGCTAACTTAGAAATCGCGCTTATCAAGCAGCATTTGTTCTACAATGCACCCATTAAGACAATCAATGACACCGCAGTTCACGAAGGTACAGAATTCACACAATACACGCCAGCAGTGGGGAAATGGTTGAGAGGAATTCTATGATTTTTGATACCACTTAGCTAACATTTGATATTAGCCAGTTCAAAGTTGAAGCTGACTTATTAGCCTGTTAAATTTGAGGAGGTGACGTTAACATTCAGGACAGACCCTTTGCAAGACCTAAAGGGAACTTCTGCCTCCTCCAAATTGCTGTCTAAATGTCAGAGTAACTAAGTGAAGTTCATACATTACAGTAACTTTATGAAGTGGTCCTGAATTCAATGTTTTTTGACGCTATCTTCAGGCTGTAAAAATAGTGACACCGAGCCCTGCTACAAATATGAAAGATGCCACAACCCGTTACAACAGGCCAAACGTCAACACCTTTTTGTGAGTACGTCCTAAACTGTAAATAAACTACATATTTTCAGCTTTTCAGCGATGACAATAAAGCTTTAAGTCAGCTTTATTGTCAATTTTCCTTACATGTACTAGACATACAAATGAATTGAAATTGCATTTCTCACTGTCCCATGCATAGACAAGACAGGGCGAACATTAAAGTGCAAGACAGGACAGCATTTATGTACACAGGCACCACAACTAATGTTCTAACCTATCCTACTGTACTGTAAGTGCACAACAGCACCGTACACCTAATCCCTACAGTAGCTATAAATAAGTCAAGCTAAACATTAGTGTACAGTACAGTGCAGTCAGGTTGGATCAGGTATTAGCAGCAGTAATAAAGCAGCAGATGGTATGGTGCAGAGCACAAGGCAGTGTCTTACGTGGGTCTAGTCTAGTGCAAGTGGTAAAAAGTGCAGAAGAGTTTTTAAGAAACTTTCCCGCTATTTTTTCCCCAGTAAAAGTAGCCAAAGCAAAATTGTTATGACAGCCAGGAGGGTAATGGACCATTCTAAGGGCCATATATATAGTATTTTCCTGAATATAAGCACCATGCATCAAGCTCAGGTCAGTGTCATGCAAACAAAAAACAAAACCATGTATTAACTTCATATCGTTAGCTTGATAGCATAATTGCCCAAGTCATTTTTTTGTGTTTTTGGAAAACAAGAAAAAACACATTTTCTAAAAATCACATGCATATTTTTTATTGATATTTTCACAGAACATTCATGTAGATGTGAGAAAAAGTTTGGAAAAAGAACAAAACCGAACATCATTTTTTTTTATCAAATAAAAGTGACTTAGGCAGTTTTGATGTATGCAAAATGGCTGAGAAGATGTCATGTTTATTTTATATTCTCAGAAAAACTGCCTAAGTCATAGGCATAATCTGCCTAAGTCAAATTGATTGTATAAAAACTGCCTAAGTCCAATGGTAAAACTGCCTAAGTCAAATGAATGACTTAGGCAGCTATGTTTTTTTTTACTTTTATGAGTGTTGTGATTGGCCAATGACATAGGCAGACAGACAGGATGATGCAGAAGTGGTAGGGGAGTAAAGTTGTGCAAAAATCTCAATTTGACCAAAAAATGACTTAGGCAATTATGCTATGAAGCTAACGATATGTGTATTACCATAGTTTACAAACATAACCTATTAAATCAGATAATGAGTTCACATTGAGTAGAATAGATGCAGTTTCGATGTATAGTCATCAACCCATGCATTAACCTTTGTTCATATATTATGACCTTGGTTAATCATCATCAACCATATTTTATCCAGGGACACTTGACTGAACTTTCTGAACTTTCAGCTCTCTTTCAGCAATGCCCTGATCATAACAATCACATAAGAATTAATTAAGTAACAGTGAACAAAAAGAAACTTATCGAAACAAAAACATCAAACATTGGGAAAATAATGTAGTCAGTGTAGGTTTAGATAGTAAGAGGTTTGTGGTGGTGGCGCCCGTGGCCATTGCCCAAAATTACCAGTAGGCCGCTGCATGCGCATGTTTGGGGATAAATCTCACCCCAGGCAAGCAACCAAAGTTGGCAATCCTGCATTGTATAACTGTTCTCTGTCTCTATGTTTCTCTGTCTCTCTCTCTCTTTCTCTTTCTCTGATAGCATAAATTATCATAAATAAGTGCGTAGTTCATAGTATACAGCTTGTTGATGTTATTATCTGAAATTAGATTAGATATTGGCCCAATAAAGAACTTTTTAAATCTCCCCCTGCTCTCTCTCATTGACTTAATTTCTCTCCCTCTCTCGCTCGCTCTCTTGCCTCTCTGCCTCTCTCTCTCTCTCTCTCTCTTTCTCTCTCTCTCTCTCTCTCTCTCTCTCTCTCTCTCTCTGCCTCTCACTGACTATCTCTCGCCCCGTCCTCCATCTGGTCCTGTCCACGTGCTGCCAGTGCTGCTGATGGACATCAGGCCAGGGTCTCAGTGTCAGGGCTTGCTGCTGGCCACACATTTGTCGAGTGGTTAACCCCCGCTAGCAGCTCTCACCCTCAGTATTACACACAGACAAACACACATGAATGTACACACAGACACATATGCACAGGAGCGTGCACATATACACACACATGCATGCATGGCAGGTGGACGCAAGCATGCACAAACGCAGACACACACACACACACACACACACACACACACACACACACTTCAACCATTTCCTTCTTAGTAACATATAAACACACCTCTCTCTCTTTCTCTTTCTATCTCTCTCTCTCTTACTCGCTCTTTCTCTCAACAATATCCCCCCCTGCCACACAAACACCGCCATCACCACCACTAAACTCACATAACAAACACATAAACACGTAAACACATAGACACACTATCATCAGGGATTTGTAAACATGTTGAAGTGAAGCAGGGAGAATATGGAGAGGAGATGGAGGGAACAGCAAAGATGAGCGGAGGGAACATGTTCATCTTAATTACACTCTAATTGCCATTGTGACATTGTTCCCATAGTAATGAGGCCAGCACTAGGAGTCTAATGATCCTCCAGCTCCCACTCACCCTTTGCTACCTTTCTCCCCCATCACACACACACACACACACTCTCACACACACACACACATACACACACACACACGCACACACACACACACACGCACACACACATACATACATACACACACACAGTACAAGCACACAAGTACACCCACCTGATCATGTTCTTAGACACACACTCATACACACACACACACACTCACACACACGCACACACACACACACACACACACACACACACACACACACACACACACACACACACACATACACACACACAGCGCTCAGACACTCCTATTCCCACCCAGTCGATCAAGGTCATGTCCTCCATTAAGGCCGGTACTGTGGTGCCAACCTGCTGGGCACAGATGGGGGGGTCTGCTCTCCATTGGGGCTCCATCTGGTCTCCAATGAGTCTGGAGGCCTGGCCTGGCTCTCAGCAGCAGATGCAGGGGCTCGCCCACCACTGAGAGTCCACAGCAGCAACCAGACAGACAGCACAGCAGGCTGGTGGAACACCTTCAGGCCAGCACTAACCTCACTGCCTCTCTCTCCTCCGTCTGCTTCACCCACTCTCCACCTCTCCTACTCTGCCCCTCTCCCCCTCCGCTTCTCCACTTCTCACCTGTCCAGCTCCACCTCAGGCCTGCCTAGAGAGATGGCCCCTGAAAAGATCTAATTATTGCCCCCCCCCCCAAAGCCCTATGGTTTTCAATTGACTGATTTAAAAGTTGGACTCACCTCAGGCGAGACATATGTTTCAATTTGTGTGCTTTCGTTTGTAACAGGCTGAGGACGTAAGAGCAAGATGTGGTCCTGGCAATATTGCCATTGTTGTTAGGTATTGCTTGGTGTGCTGCAATCACACTAGCACCAAGAAGCTGGGAAAACCCCGGTGGCCCTCTGTTTAATATACTTTTATCCATGTGATAGCTATCCATGTGGGCTCTAAAAAACTATTTGCTGTTTCTGCATAATGGGTGTCTGTGTCTCATGAGCACCCCATCATCCCAGTCCAAGCTGTAGCTTTCATATATTTTGTTTACAATTCATACATCAATTAAGTACAGTGTAAGAAAGTGTGTAATGTTACATTAATATTAATACAATATTAATATTAATTAATACATTACTACATATATTAATACATTAATACTTGGACTGTACCACTGGGTTAGTTTACGGTTAGTGTTGGCTATGTACAGTGTAAGTACAAAATATTACATGCTGTTACATACTGTAAAGATATAAAATAAAGGGTTACCTTTGTTTTATATGGTCCTAGGCTGGAGTTCATTGTATTTATTTGTTTGTCTGTTTGTTTCTTTTTTTAATCATTTATGTTTTTATTGTTTGTTTGTTTTGGAAATGATCCTACATTTCTTTTTGTACAAAGGTGCTATACAAAACAAAGCTTAACTGACTGACTGATTCATTGGTATTTTCTTTATCATGTTTGTATATTTCAGCCACACTTTAGTACGTTTGCAGAAGTGGCTACCGCTATAGCCACTATTGTATGTCTGAGGTAAAAAAAAATAAAAATAAAATAGCATTAGCCTCCCTCAGGGTGTCTTTTGCCCCTCTCAATAGACCCCAGGAGCAGCACTCTCACACGCTCCTCCTCAGTGAAACCCCCCAGCGGAGCACATGTGTCACCTCTCTCCCGGCATGATCGGACCCCTGATCAGCTCAAACTAATTGAAACGTCAACGAGTGTCACGCTGATCTGGCCGCTGCTCAAAGCGAGGACGGCCCCGGATAATGAGCTAAACTCTCCATGAACCCAATCAGAGGCTGGCCCAAGGCACTCTGGGATTAGACTGACCGACAGGGAAAAAGAAAGAAAGAAAGAAAGAAAGAAGGAATGGAAGAAAAAAGAAAGAACAAAAGAAAGCAAATTGTCCTGATTCATCACTATCCCATTGTTAGTGACTTTCCATTAACCTCTGCTAGTACAGCAGCTAGCCTTACATTAGGGAAAACCCTGTGATCATTCCAAGTCAGCCATTACGAGATTTTCAAATCATGGAGGAGAACTGAAGGAGCGTTGTTGTCGTCCGGTTTTGGGTTGTGCTTGGGAAAAAGGTCAACTTTTGCTGAAGCCAAAAAAAGCTATTGTCCAACTTGATGCCTTGTAAGATTTCTGCAATACAAAATTAGTAAATACAGCCCAGCCTCTGACTTAGGGACTGTAACTGTGTGTGTGTGTGTGTGTGTGTGTGAGAGAGAGAGAGAGAGAGAGAGAGAGAGACTTTCTTTCTAGGTTACAGATAACATTTCTGAGAAGCTAATTTATTCTGTTATCATTGGCTAATGTGGGAGTTCATTTCTGGGACGCTGCCATTGACTGACAGAGGAGGGGGATGCTCCACAGAAGCTGTCATTGCAACCACCAGCTGGTGAAGTGTGTGTGTGTGTGTATTCTCTCTGAATACCACTCTGCACTTCAGTTCACACCTTTACACACACACACACACACACACACACACACACAAACAAACACACACACACTCACACAGAAACATCATTATACATTCGCAGACATTGACTGATGTGGGCGCATCCAACTGTCTGATCGGCTGCTGTCATACAGAGTAGCTGTTCAGATCAGTGTTGAGGGTGACCTTTAAATGTGTGTGTGTGTGTGTGTGTGTGTGTGTGTGTGTGTGTGTGTGTGTGTGTGTGTACAAGAAAGGCAGGGGGATATGGAGACAGAATTCTTACTGCCACCTCAGCACAACCATGTATGTCCCTTCCCTTCCCTCTCTCTCTTCCACTTCCTCTCTTCCACTGTCTCTCTCTCTCCCCATCTCTCTCTCTGGCTTTCTGCCTCTCTGTCTTTCTCCTTCTGTCTCTCTCTTTCTCTCTTCTCGCAGTTTCTCCCTCTGTCTATCTCTCTGGCTTTCTCCCTCTGTCTCCCTCTCTCTCCCTCCCTCCCTCCCTCTCTGTCTTGTTCTCTTCATTTCTATGCAGCTCGTTGTTATGAGAGGGAGGCGGTTGGGCTGGTGGAAGAGTGCGGGTAGATAAACACTTGAGCGGAGAGGGCCCATCTCGCAGTCCTCTGATTGGCTTCTTGCAAACTACTGACAGCTGTGCTGCAACGTCTCGCCTAATGTGGTGCATCTATCATCTGCAAAATAAGCAGCTTTCTTCTTCATTCTGTCTCTTTCTCCTCTCCTGTCCCATTCACTTTTTCCCCCTTACTTTCTTTCTTTCTGTTTTCCTATTACGCATGCACACACACACACACACACACACACACGCACACGCATGCATGCAAGCATTCACACATGCATGCATGCTGCCTGTCTCTTTCTTTTTGTCTTTCTCTCTCTCTCTCTCTCTCTCTCTCTCTCTCTCTCTCTCTCTCTCTCTTCAGTCTTCATGTTTATTTCATGCTCTCAGTCAACTTACCATTTGTCGTGCTGAACGGTATCTCTTGGCACTGCATGTTGTTTGGAGATAGAATTGTCCAATATCACAGTACTACATGTTTGCACATCCAATTTCCATTATCCCCTGCTCCAAGGTGTTTAGAAGTAGTTATCTATCTCTCTCTCTCTCTCTGTCTTCTCCACTTATATGGATAAAATATGCTGTTTTTAAGGAACATTTTTGGGCTGCTAGCATGTGAATGCATTTCCATGGGAAATGCGAGCGTTGCACACTAGAGGTTGTCTCCATCATTGGGAAGCTACATAATGCAGCAGGAGCGCAGTCAAAAACAGAAGCCAAGTCATGGCATGCAAAATCAATCCTCTGTGGAAGAGAGTCAGAAAGTAAGACAGTGTGCATGGCATGTATATCTGTGTCTGTCTATTTGTGTGTGTGTGTGTGTGTGTGTGTGTGTGTGTGTGTGTGTGTGTGTGTGTCTGTGTTTGTGTGTGTCTGTGTGTGTGTGTGTATGTGAGTGAGTAAGGGGGGTGCTTGAGAGACAGAGAGAGAAAGAAAGAGAGAGAAGGCTGGCATAGAGCATAACTGAGTGCAGAATGTGACAGTGAACAAATGTGAGAGGCAGACAGAGAGGAAGAGATGAGAGCATACAGGATGCAGGAGTGTGCTTCTCCACAGAGGTTTAATCACAGGCCGCGCTGCTGTCAACAGTGTGCAGATATTATGCACAAATATGGCAGTCTAGTATGCAACCTGGTGTGCAAGCTGAATATGTCATTGAAAAACTGGCACAAAGTCTCTTGTTTTCCCCCCAAAGCTTCAAGGAGCAGCATCATCCCCCTCACCTGCTCTTCTCCACCCTCATTTGTAAAGAGGATGTCACTCATGGGATTCTCACCTGACTCTATAGAGTACATGGTAACTGGACTGCATTTATATTTCAGTGTATCGACCCAAAATGCCTATTCACACACACACACACACACACACACACACACACACACACACACACACACACACACACACACAAACACACACACACAAACACACACACACAAACACACACTTATACACTGATCACACAATACTGCCATGCAAGGTGCCAACACAGATTAGATTAAATTACATTAGATTCAGCCTTATTGCCATTACAATGTGGTTTAGCATCTAGTTAGAAGTGCAAGGAGCAGCAAGTGTACATTATATACAGTATAGTACAGGTGGGAATAGTTAGGCATTGCTATACATAAGGAATATAAGCAGCTGTGTTATAAACAAGTGTACAGTATGGTACAGTGGAGTTTGTCGTAGATTATGTACAAATAAAGAAGTATGAACAGGTGGGAATAATTAGACATTATTATGCATATGTGATGTAATCAGATGTATTATATTAAGTATTAAGTATACGGTGTGTTATCTGAATATAAGATGTATTATAAAGTATACAGGTGTGTTATATAAATATATTTCAGATGTACTATGAACACTTATACTTGTGTGATATATATCAATATAAATAAACAGATGACATACAATATTAACAATATATACATATGTGGTATGGATAAAGTACGGATGGATGAAGAGATTAGATAAACTACATTTAGTGTCATTGGGAGAGATGGAGAGGGGGGAGAGTGCTATGGTAACTAGACAAGGAGGTTTAGCAGGGGACAGAGTTCAGTAGAGAAACAGCTATGTGTAAGAAGCTGTTCTTAAACCTGCTGGTTTTGGTCCGAAGGCTCCTTAAAGTGCCTTTTTTTGGGGGAGGAGCTGGAAAAGTCCATGGTTAGGGTGCGAGGGGTCCCTAGGAATGCTGCGAAACAGTACTTGCTAAAGGACACATTGACCTAGTCAGAAGGAGCTGGAATTGATGCAGCAAG
Source organism: Setipinna tenuifilis (assembly GCA_030347295.1). Taxonomy (NCBI): domain Eukaryota; kingdom Metazoa; phylum Chordata; class Actinopteri; order Clupeiformes; family Engraulidae; genus Setipinna; species Setipinna tenuifilis. Next base: position 4,910,838 of record CM059282.1, on the reverse strand, counting down.
CCAAAGCCATTGTTGCCCTCACAAAGTGATTACTCATCCCTGCGTAGTCATTACTCATGGACGAGTGAGAAGCATGTTTGAGCTGTTGGAGCTGTCCGTGGTCCTGAAGCCTTCTGTGTGTCTCCCTCTGCTTAGTGAGGAAGTGTCCGTGGTGCTGAAATAGTCTGACATTTCATTAATGTAGTTGTTTAATCATTTATTTTTTGTTTTTGTTCTTAGTGACCTGTGATTTTTCTCTTGAAATATCTAGTGTGTATTGTACGTAGATTGTCAATATGAATTTGTTCTGGGCAGAGATGGTATGAGGTGGGGTGGTTTGGTGTGAGGGAGAGCTTGTGGAGAGAGTGTGTGTGTGGTGTGTGTCTGTTGTGTGTGTTGTGTGTGATGTGTGTGGTGTGTGGTGTGTGTGTGTGTGTGTGTGTGTGTGTGTGTGTGTGTGTGTGTGTGTGTGTGTGTGTGTGTGTGTGATCTGATTGTTGTCCTTAGAGGACAGCAAAATGTTGCATCTCAAGTAGTTATCCTCCCAATAAAGAACTTAAATCTGCATATTGTGCACCTCCAACAACAATATGCAGGACATCATATCAGCAGTATATATTAATATTTTGTTAAATAATAAGGGCTAGATGAAATTAAAATGTGCTCTCACCTTTTATCCCCCTGTGACAACTCGACTAAATGAAAGAAAATTGCTTGTTCTTTTATTAGAAATTTGAAAACGATTCGTCTGCACCTCTTCACCTGCTTACTACTCATGTCTTGTGTTTAATTGAAAGTATTAAATTAAAATCTGAGAAGTGTGGATATTCAAGGCGGGAACAGATTAAAAAAAAAATGTAGGTGTAAAATAAAAAAAAAGGCCTTTGAAGTTTCCTTTTGATTAAAGAGCAGGTTGTTAAAGATCTGCTTTGCCCTGTGTCAGTAGCACATCAGCAGTCAATGAAATGAATCAGGACTTGACAGGCACAGTTCCCTTTTATACAAACAAGCCTGAAGGCTAAGGTTTTCACATAAAAAATGTTCTCTCATTTAAAAATCCACATAAAAATCGTGCAATTTTGTTCTCTTCAGGTGGGAAAGGACTTGAAATCTTCATGGCTAGCCCTTGGAATAGGTTCCACTAACAGTTAAATTAAAAAACGCCACAGGGGGTGTACAACTTTCCAAAGGTCAGTCACCCTTTTTATTTGATACAGTATGAGTTTGATTCTCTTTTAAAAGACGCAATGAATGACATTGCGTCTTTTA
>CM059282.1:4897090-4904590 GCA_030347295.1 Setipinna tenuifilis | reverse complement strand
CAGTTTGAGAACTACTGAGCACGAACATTACAAGATGAATGTATCCTCTTTTCTGTTTTAAACAGCGCCGCAGAGCAGCGAGCAGCAGGACAGGGAGAGAGGAGAAACTGCAGAGGGGGTGTTTCCATGTGTACAAAGAATATTTCAGTGTTATTTATTGTCTACTTAGAGTGTTTGCTCTGATTTTAATCTTAGCTGTGAGGTCAAAAACAAATTTCTACTGTGTGGGGATCATAAAATTATTATTATATAGTCTACTACCTATAAAAATCCGATGTATATTATATCTTGATAACCCTAAGTCAGTTGTCTGGGTAGGGTAAAATCTATCTTCTCATTCCTAGATCACTACATCTCATTTAAACAGTACATAAACCTAAACAACAGCTTCCCATTGAAATGTGAACAGAGAACAGTTTATATAGTCTATGAACTAGGAGATACAAATAAGAAGTATATAATCTGTCAATAGTACTAATTTAGTTGTCTGGACAGCGAAAAATCTATCTGCACATTACTAGATTGGCTTGGTTAAACAGTACATAAACTAAAACAACAGCTTCAGCAACTTCGATCAACAAACTACTCCCGTCATAAATACTGTTCTAAGACCAGTGGTAGGGCCAGAAAGAGGCACAGGAATGAGCCCTGAACAATGAAGCACAGCTGCAGCTTAGAAAGGGTGAAAGGGTCTAAGGGGACAGAGAGAATTACGGTGACTTATTCCCATAGTGCACTGGGGCATGTTGCTGGAACCGGTGACCTATTGACCTAAGAGAAGTGATCTGGAGCAGGAGTGCTGATTGGCCTGCAGATTGCATGTGGGGCTATCACAGGCATGAGCAGAGGTGAGGTGATCAATAGGCCTGTGGTAGTGTGTAAGCCTACCTTAAAGCATGTCACAATAGAGAATAGAGAGATACACACACACACACACACACACACACACACACACACACACACACACACACACACACACACACACACACACACACACACACACACACACACACAATCCATTAGCCTTCCTATTTTTTTATAGGCAATACGCGCACACACACACACACACACACACACACACACACACACACACACACACACACACACACACACGCTTTCCATACAAATAACACTCCAGCCACAGCACAGGGTCAAGGACCTACAGTACCTGTATGAGATGTTGCATTTGCAGCCATGGCCAAAAGTTAGCAGCAGTCTGTCCACATACTAAAGAAAAGGAACTCACAGTCAGACACCAGTCAGAGCATGGCACTGCTTTGCACCCTGTTCAGTGTAGCAGAGACTCTCACAGCACATACAGTGTGTGGGTATGAGCTGTTTCCCACAGGCACATGGGGAGAGTTAATGGCTCATTAACTTAGTATTTACACTCATAATGTGGAAACAAATTTTCACAACTCACCCCGGACATGCAATAGTTCCCTTGGCAGTGAAGTTGGCGTAACAATAAAGAACAATAATGAATATAACCGCTAATGTTCTTTGCCCTTTTGGTTGCATTTTCTACACAGACATAGCAGAAAAACAGGCAGACTCAATGTTACTGTAGTGAGATTACTGTTAGTCCAAAATTGAGGAAGGACTGAAAAGGGGTGTGTGTGTGTGTGTGTGTGTGTGTGTGTGTGTGTGTGTGTGTGTGTTTTACAGTGAGCGGTACATCAGTGTGTTTAACAGGAAGAGAACTGCTGTGGAAGGTGATGCCCTTGGTGAGGATATGCACACAGAGACACACTCACTCAAATCTGTACATACATGTCACCACACACTGACATAAATATAGATACACACACACACTTGCAGACATCGTTAGGGTATGCAGGTTGTCAAATCCATAGGAATCAGACACTTGACAACTTTGCTTGTAAATGATCAGAAACCAACCCGGATGTGTCACCTATGGCGCGCCATCATCGAAGGCAAACGGCGGCGGTCACTAGAGATTTCTGAGGCGAAGAGGACTAAGCTGAGAGGTAAATGTCACAAGCACGTCAGGAGCTACTGTGTCTGAATACCACACCTCTGGAGACGCCGTGCCACCGGCTGTCCGACCGCGGCCAAAGAGATCGCTAACGATTCTTTTCCTTTCCGGAAAGGTCACCTGCAAAGATCCCTACAGTGTTGCCATTCTACATTAAATGACACATTTGCTTGAACTTTGAGTGGGAATTTCACCCTGTTTTGTGTCCCCTGTCGGTTTTGTCCATTGCTACTTCGACACCAATCGATGGTGTGGTGTATATGTGTGTGTGTGTGTGCGTGTGTTGGTGTGGTGTGTGGTGGTGGTGAAGTGGGGCACTCTATGTGTACTCCCCTGACTCTGAAGCAATCATACACAGCCACACGTTTCTTGTGCTACCAATAATCACTGTTAGCTTTAAATGAGAACCGGGGGCGAATCAATCCATAGCCCTGTAGTTCAAGGTCACCGAGTTCTGTCTGCAGAATGAGAACATTTTATACATGAAACAGAAAGCTGGTTCTTTGCTCTATTTAGTTAGTGTTAGCTACTAGTTGATCACTCGGTCTGTGTTGCATCACATTTTCTCGTTCTTTTTCTTAACAACAGCAGCCTGTGACCTTGAACAACAGGGCTATGGATTCATTTACACCGAACCTCTCCTTTACCAGAGATGGATGAAATCGTAGACAAGCAACTTGGCTTCGCTCTATATTTAGTGTGAATATCACAGGCCTGGTAACATCACAAGACAAGTATTATTTTAGCAATACATGTTTTGTAATCGTCCTGTTTTAATTAATGCAACAGCACTACCATAAAATCTTTTTTTTATGTGCAATGTAAATGATCATATCAGTATTAAAAGATTAATTTGGGTAGGCTCATGACTATGATAAGTAGCTATTATCATTTTTGTGGTGATAAAGTGTAAATGCTAAGTGAGAATTATACTTATGAATGACCATTTTCCCCCAAGCAGTCAGACCTATGATGCAAACTACCACATATACAGTACAATGTACATGGCTGACAAAAAAAAACTACTTGCCCTTAATTTGAGTTGAATAGTCATCTTACCATGGACTGGAATGGATAGTTATCCAGGGATTTGCAGACAGTAGAATGTTCAGGTCATTTTTTAAAGCTGGCAAGTTGCCCTGGGGCAAGATGGATAACCAAAAGGTGTAACTTGAAAGGCATGGTTACCACCATCACATAATACAATTAATTGTGTCTCCTGGCCTTCAGGAACTGTGTAAATTACTAATCATTGGAAACTAGAAAGCCTGTCCTACCTCCTCTACCCAATGAGAGACTAGTATAGGAAATGGGAATGATTAATTGACAGCACTGCAGAAATGGCAGTGTTTTCTGGCCTTATCCACGTTTTAGTAAGGCCAAGCAATTGCGGGGGAAAGTGTGAGGCCAGAACAGGAATAAAAATGGACTTATTAACTGCAGTCTGGCAGTTCCTCGATCCTACAGAAAACGTGGAAGGCCTAGAAGATGTGGTGGGCTGTTGCACAGATATTAGGGCACTGTGATACTACTGTAGTTTTATATGTGAACTCTCCAGAGTATGCATCACTGGGATACCAGGAAATCACATAATTACAAATTGTGGTACAGGGCTGGGTATGAAAAGTAAAGGACTTATTTGAGTCCTGCCAGTGTTCTTGCTTGGTAGACTTGGTCGTTACATGAGGGCTGACACTTTCGGTACAAAACCAGTAAAGCTTTAATACAGAAGAATTAATCTGGTTGAACACCAGCCCATCTTTAAAAGCTAACAAATTAACGGATTAAATGGCAGGCATAAAAGAAGTGCTAAAATTAATTATTTCTAAAATATATTGATTTAAAACCACCCAGTTTTACTAGGTATGCATTAAAGCGACAACCTTGTAGAAGGCCTGGCCTTGCTACAGAGACATGTTTGCATTCATCTCCATGCTCACGGTCACAAGAAAACTCCAAAAGCTTGTTTCTTCAGGTATCATCTAACAGCATTAGTGAGCTTTTAAACAACTCATTTGTTAATTTGTCATGACCACAAAAACTAGCAACTCCCATAGAGCTATAACGGGATATATTAATACACCAAGTGTTCAAAAGATATAAGCCATCCTTGAGCTGGTATTTTCTCTGAAATACTTTTCTATACTTTACAGCTGTGATAAACTTATCAGAAAAGTACCAATGCATCACCAATGATACGCATCACTGTAAATGTACAGCTTGTGTCCACTGTGGGTGAAGCAAAAACACCTAGGCCCCGTTTTAGGAACATGATTTAGTGACAAAACTGGAAAAGTTATCTAACACAATTAACTTTTAAAGGTGTTGTGTCACACTGGTGGGATGAGAACAGTAAGATCTGCTAGCGACTGCAGGGGCAGGGATACAAATGCACTCTAGTACACGTAGATGAGACAAACCATGGCTGGCCTTGTGGCGTTTGCCTTATTCTGCGATGAAATGGAGCAAATTAAAATTCCCCATATCTTTGAAGAAAATCAAGAATTAAAGTTATCAGTTTTTTACCTGATGTTATGGGAACTTTGCTGCCCTTTTTTCACACACTTATTTCCTTATAAAATTATTCAATCTTAGATTAGCCAATTAGGGCAAAGTCCTGTCATGGAGGTGGTTCTATGTTGGAGCAAGCGGAGAGCAACTTCTTAACTGCTTTGCAGGCACCTCGCTCCCCCGATAACTTTAAAGTCATGTGACATGGAATGTGTTGCCGAAAGCACTCCCATCCAGGTCATCACGGACAAATTTTACCCAGCATGCACCACGACTGGTCAACCCTGCACAGGGCTGTGTAATCTTGAGTTCCCCTATTGACTGGCCTTTTGCCATTGTGTTGGATCTCCCAGGTGCTCCATTGATTAGACTAAAGTGAGATGCTGTGTGCCACCTCTTGACAAAGCTATTAGGCTACTGGCTCCTTAAATTGTTGGCACCTCCTCTAATTGGCCACTGGCTGATTAGCCAGTTAATTTACACCATGCTGGCTCCACGCCTGAGTGTGTCTGGCTGGAGAACTCAAGGTCTTTGCCAGGGCCTCCAGATTTATGGTCATACTCGAGCTGCAAGGTTAAACTTGTTTGATTACAGTCCGCAGTGGTAGTCGTATTTCAGTTATCGATATACCATTTGAACATCACTCATACCATTTTTTTTCGCCCACCAATGGTGTGATGTCACATGGCTAGAGACAGATTGATTGACTGCCATGATATGAATGCAGATGACGTAACCATCTTGAGCATTTTCCACTTTTATGTTGCTGGGTTATAAACTACAATTACGCAAATGGGATTTGCCTTAGTTTGGTACATCTTGTGCACGGTCCCTTGTCCTTCAATACACTTATTTTGAAACTGTAGTCTCTGAATTTCAGAAACTGCTCTCAGCTCTGCTAATAAGCAATAGTTCTCCAATACATTATACCACATTTCCTAAATCAAAATGTAGGAAAAAATGATGTGTATTACATCTTGGTTTTCTGTTTTACATTTAAAAGTCTTTATGTAGATGCAGAACCTGTTTATGTTTCACAATATTTTAACACCAAAAAAAAGTTGTGAGTTTATAGGACTTAACATTTTTCTTCTCAGGGTAAAAGCTAGCACTGAGAGTGAAGGAAAAAAAGAAACGTAGGCATATATTACAACATTATTTTATTCAAAGTAGAATTATACGAAATATAGTTTATTAAAATTTTGCTGATAATTATTATTTATTCCATAAAGTCATAAGATTTTTATATAAATGTAGAATGGCATTTGCCAGAATGGAATATTTACATTAATAACAAGTAAAACACAAAGTAACGTTATGATTTCCCACAAAATTAATTGCATGAAACAAAAAATAAACTATGTGCAATGGAATGATTATCAGCAATATTGTACAGTTACATTTTTTGAGGTCGTTTCACGAAACATTAACAACAGATTCACAATTAATTAACAAAACAAAAACAAAAGCCAAACAAAGAAATAAAACTAAAAAAAGGCATAGTTACTGAAGATAGTCAACACAACATTTTTAACCACAACTTCAGAATCAGAAAAGAAACACCAGGACAAGTCTTCTGTGTCAGCGCTTACAGCGAGCAGTTCACTTTCGGTAACACTGCACCACGGCACCACTGCAGCTCCGAACGTACCGACGGGCGAAAACTAAAGACATCGCCTCTTTGAAAATAATCCTACGCCGGCTACGCAGACATGACCGAGGCGCTGGGGGTATACTGCCAATACTGACAGATCTGGTTTGCTTAACCCAGAGGTTGTTGTAAACCTGTTAGTAGATGAGCCCAGGTCTTCATACTCGTAACAAATACCAACACACTCTATATTTATCAGGTTTATGACTGCCTTTGGGTTAAATACCGCAGATTTGTCACTTAACCACCTTTTGTAGAATATCACCCCGGTCAGCGTCTGCGACTTCACAGTATCCTGTTATCCCAAACATACTGCATGGCTCTTCCAGTTGGGTAAGTGGGTCACACCATTGCTTTTCCAACACTGCTGTACACCATAGTGTGTCTTCACAAACAGAAAAAGGGGGTGTTGACACCTACATTACTGACTGGTGCTGGTAATGTCTATGAGACACTGAGACTTCTTAAGCTGTGAGAATGTGAGTTTACAACTGCAGGCTCCATTCCACTGGATACTAAACTAGGGCAAAACAACTTAGCCACTTATTTGGCTTGTAAACCAATTTGCCACCCCTAGCCTATTGCAGCTATGAGTACCAACTATTTTGGTTAGCCCTCCCTATTTTTGGATCAATGGAAGAAAAAGTGGCCAACCTGACTTGTCCTTATTGCACAACAGCGCCCCCTATCAGCAGCAGATACTCTCTGGAGTCGGAATGATACACCCAGACGTTTGGCCCTCACAACCACTGCTGAAGACCTTCATTCATTGCACTGAGAGGGAGACTGCTCCTCCAACTGTCCACATTAAAACAGTATCTAGTCCTTAAACCTCAAGGCCACTGACACGGCCTGAGAGTTCATCCTGAAGCTGCTGGAGAGGGGTCAGTTCTATCCTATGTCAGTGTGTGTGCCTGTTGTGGGTCTTTGTCGTCCAGACTCGGAGGGTGATAAGCTACTCATCTCATTAGCCCTGCCAGTAACTGGACAGGTCCTTGTGAGATGCTGCAGTGCAGTTACCACTGCTGTTCTGCTAAAAAGCACTGTTTCACTCAAGTGTGCACTGCGCAGGACCTGCGTACAAGTGTTCTGCTAAGACTAGAGAAGGGGGGCTTATTAAACGCCATGCTAAGCCTGCCCGGGAGGAAATGCATATCTGCTACATAGGGAGTCATTTTTGACTTCTTGCAATGAGATTTGTTGTGCATGACCCCATCAATCAGTGCACAACTCCTGTGATGGTGGGCTTTAAACTGGAGCACACAAAAGTGTTGGTTCTTAATACAGTATTTAACGTCTTAATGTGTGTTACAGGGTGTGTGTATGTGTGTGTGTGTTT
>CM059282.1:4887090-4889590 GCA_030347295.1 Setipinna tenuifilis | reverse complement strand
GGAAAGCCAAGTTCACGTCATTCCTTGGATTGGTCTCGGAAGGGAAGACAATTCATGCTCTCTCTCTTTGCTCTCACTCTCAATTCAATTCAGTAAGTTGTATAACTGTATACAGTACTGCCAAAACACCCATAAGCAAAACAAAAGTAATAATAAATAAAGTGTCCTCTCTCTCACACACACAGTTTTTTCTGGCTTTGGTAGTGTGGTGGTCATTTTTCTGATTTGTTGTCTCTTTCTCTCTCTCTCCTTCTCTCCTTCTCTCTTTCTCTCTCTCCCTCCCTCCCTCTTTGCTGCACTACAGGAAGAGTGATGGCTACTGTCTTAACATTTCACCTTCACTTCTTCTTACTCCATCCAGCTCGCTGTCCAATTTACTATGCAGGACTCAACAGAACAGACTGCACTTAAGCGTAACACTCTATTTTAAGAATGGATGTTTCAAAGGCCTTGGGGTGGGTGGGAATGTGAATTTAAGGGAGTCTGTGTGTGTGTGTGTGTGTGTGTGTGTGTGTGTGTGTGTATGCGTGTGTCCAAATGTGTGTGAGGAATGCATATTCTGTCACACACTCTTTCAATCTTCAAGCTTTACAGCTTACAGATGTCATACCTCTTTCTTAGACTTTTCCCCATTTTGTTTTTCTTTTTTTTTAAACCTTCCTCTCTACCCCCAGGCTCCCAGCCAGGCTGCCTGTGTTTGGGCTCATACAGGTAGGTCAACCTCCAAATATGTAGGTGTGTGTGTGTGTGTGTGTGTGTGTGTGTGTGTGTGTGTGTGTGTGTGTGTGTGTACCTGTACTGCCTCCCAGCCCCACTGCCTGTACTTGGGGTCGTGTGTGAACCTCCACATGTACATGTAGGTCTCGATGACCTCTGGCCGCAGGATGAAGTACTTCTCGTTCTGCCGCGTAGCGATGGCCTCCACGCCCCCATCAAAGCGGAAAGCCTCCGGACCCAGCTTCAGATCTACAGAGAGAGAGGGAGAGAGAGAGAGACAGAGAGAGACAGAGAGAGACAGAGAGAAAGACAGAGAAAGAGAGAGAGACAGAGAAAGAGAGAGACAGAGAAAGAGAGAGAGACAGAAACAGGGAGGGAGAGAGAGAGAGAGACAGGGACAGAATAAACCTGTTTGGCATTTTGTACGCTTCAACACAGCATACTCACTACAGTTGGGAGTGCAAGGTTCCTTATAAGGATGCAAGGCTGGAGGGACACAAGTGCGCCTACGCATATTTATGTGTGTGTCTTTCTCTAAGTCACTAATGCATATGGAGAACTGGTGCCATTTGCATCCAGAGTATTTATGTGTGTGTGTGGCTAAGAGTTTGTGTGTGAGAGAGTGTGTGTGTGTGTGTGTGTGTGTGTGTGTGTGTGTGCATGTACAGTATATGACTGGTGCATGCGTAGGACACGTGGAAGGTGCAGACGATGTATTTATGTATGTATGTATACATGTGTGTAATGCGTATGTGTGTGTGTGTGTGTGTGTGTGTGTGTGTGTGTGTGTGAGAGTATGTGAGAGTGTGTGTGTGTGTGTGTGCACGTATGTAAGTAAATCACTAGTACTTATGTTTATGTCTATGTCTGTGTATATATATGTTTGTGTGTGTGTGTGTGTGTGTGTGTGTGTGTGTGTGTGTGTGTCTAATTCACTGGTGCGCGCGTAGGACTTGTGGCAGGTGTGTACAATGTATTTGTGTGTGTGTGTGTGTGTGTGTGTATGTGTGTGTGTGTGTCTGTAACTCACTGGTGCGCGCGTAGGACTCGTGGCAGGTGCGTGTGATCTCGGCCGCCAGCTCCATGTGGTGGCCCGTCTGCTGGTCAGGGGCTCCGTCGGCCCCCAGTGCGATCATGCCCCCAGCGAAGCACGTCAGGTGGCCCATCTTGTGCTCCAGGAGACCCCCCTTCCACTCCGCTATGTAGGTCAGACCCCCACTCGACTTACGCATCAGGTTCTTCTCGATGGCCTGGGACAAGTGGACAAACACAGAGAATGAGACAAAAGGGAAGAAAAACAGACGGAGAAAGAGAGATGGACAGAGGAAACCCTACGGTCAGTCAGATTTATAGGCCCTGTCCACATTAGGTCGGATAAATATGAACACGCATATCTGTAGTCCAAACTCTCTCTGTCCACACTAGAACTGTTATTTTTTATCTTTAAATATCTCCGTACACATGCAGCCAGATAAATACACGGTCTTCCTGTGTATAATCATGCCAGCCAATTAGAAGCTAAACATTCCTTGGCGTCATGGTTACCAAAGGTCATTGTATTTGAAACTCCCTGTGTACTCCGTACACACCACAACAATACCCCGGTGTTTTTAGATGTATTCACCTCAGGAATCGTTTTAAAAAAAGCAGTGTTTTCAGTGTGGTAATACGTCGTATTAATGTGGACAGGAGGGCTAACCGGATAAGGTTTTTTATGCGGATTTATATTTATCCGGCTTAATGTAGACAGGCACTGACAGGTAAGCAAAGACAGAGAGAATGA
>CM059282.1:4864590-4879590 GCA_030347295.1 Setipinna tenuifilis | reverse complement strand
TTCGCGCTCTAAATGATCAATTTAAGTGTTTTTAGGTTATTCTCCATTTCTGCAATGGTCTCTTTTGTTCATGTATTGTCGGTATATCTTCCATGGTACATGTTGTTTGTTGTGTTTGTAGGTTATTTTCTTACAATCGAAGTCCACTTTTGTGATTGTCTCTTGTAATATGTGTTGTAGGTATGTCTTCCATGGTACATGTTTGTTTTGTTTTCCTTTTCTTTTATCTCATATGCTGCCTGTGTTTTTTATAGAACTAAGTTTACATATTGTTTATGGTGTCTTTCTGTTGCTGTTAGTTAAATGCTGCCTTTCTTGGCTAGGACTACAGAGGAGATGACTGCCTCAATGTGACCCTGGTAAAACAAAGGATAAATAAACAAATAAAATAAATTCACTCTGCCAGATGCAGATTCACCTTGATGAACAGCATAGGAGCAGCGAGACCTGAATTCTCTACTAGAGGAAGGGTATGGCCACATAAAAGACAGTCCCTGTGTGTGTGTGTGTGTGTGTGTGTGTGTGTGTAGTGTGTTTGAGACTTACGTTGGCCCCACTGGCCGCTGTTGGGGTTCAGGTAGTTGGGGTACAGGCCCGAGGGTTTGTCTAGCCGGTTCAGTGCTTTGCGGATGTTCATGACCTGCACAACACAAAAGAAGCAACAGCAACAACAGCAGTCAGAACTACCTCCAGTAGCGGCGCCCCATAACATAGTTGGCATCATGAGGTGAACATGAATAGAAGTCCGCACAATGAAAGCTCCAGTGGATGAAAAGGTTTAATCACCACCAGTGATGTAACATTTCTGCCCTCACTGCACTTCTTCTGGGAGAATAGCTTCAATGACCTTCAACGGGTCGTTGGTTGATTGTATCCAGAATAAAACGCCAACGCTAGGATACGTCTAGATTTCTATTCCACCAATGTGGTCTATATCTGGTCCTATTTTGTCCATATCTGGTCCAATGCAGTCTATTTCTGGTCCAACAGGAAAAAAAAATAGCTTTACTCAATCTTACCTTTAAGAGTGCCGGATCACAGTAATAACAGATTTAAGACATGGTTTAAATTATAAAAATAGTGCAGGTAAAAACTGCTGCCTTTAGTTTCTTGACTCTTATGTGTTCCAGTGGTGGTTGGCTGTGTTTCTCCACAGTAGGATCAGTGGAAGCCCGACTACTATGCTGAGGGGCTGCTTCTGGCAATCCCGCCTGTCATTTTTAGACTGTCATTTCCCTCTTTTACCCTCTTATATTTACACCACACACACACAGACACACACACAGACACACACTGACACACACTGACACAGACACACAGACGCACACACGCACACACACGCACACACGTCTATCCTCTTTCAGCTGTCATTCCCCTTCCCCTGCTCTCCAGACTCAGAGCTGTCAGGACTACAAGAGGGCTGATGAAGCAGTGTGTGTGTGTGTGTGTGTGTGTGTGTGTGTGTGTGTGTGTGTGTGTGTGTGAGTGTGTGTGAGTGTGCTGTAGGGATGACAGGCCAGAGCGCCTACCAGCAGGGTTTAGACTCCCCACAAACCTCCATTTTTACACATTTATGGGTCACGGAGGTCAGCGGTGTGTGTGTGTGCGTATGTTTGCCTGTCTGTCTATGTCTGTGCGAGAGAGAATCAGAGAGGGAGTGTCAGTCTGCTTATAAATGAATGTGTGTGTGTGTGTGTGAGTACCTGTCTGTGTGCTCAGAAATGGCTAACAGCACTGTAATGTTTGTTTGTGTGTGTGTGTGTGTGTGTGTGTGTGTGTGTGTGTGTGTGTGTGTGTGTATAAATGTGTGTGTGTGTGTGTGTGTGTGTGTGTGTGTGGTCTCTGCTCACCTTCTCGGCGAAGACGGGGTTTCCAGACAGCTTGCTGAGGTGCATGAACTCCAGGTGCAGCGTGCCGTACTCCGCCAAGATGCTGCTGCCGCCCGACGCCCAGGGCCAGTTACGCCCAATACCACTGCAGACACAACACACACACACACACGCACACACAGAAAGGAGGAGAGGGTCAGTTTCTTCAGCTCAGGCATTAACACAGCACACACCCACTCAATACATCAGTGTTTACTCCAAAATAACACATAATTAACAAATAAATGTTATTTAAATGTATTTTTTTTAGCCAGGCCATTACAGAAAAGAAACCGATTCCAAGTCAATACTCAGGAGGAGGCTAACAATTAAATTATTTTGCTGGGGAGAGACACTTACAATCACATGTTTACAAGCCCTTAAAGGCAACAGCTTGGCTGGACTCATGTCAGCTTTTGGCTCTCTCTCTTTGTGTGTGTGTGTGTGTGTGTGTGTGTGTGTGTGTGTGTGTGTGTGTGTGTGTGTTTGTCCATCCAACAGTCTGAAGTGTGGGCACACAGGTCTCCAAGGGAGCTGTGATTACACAAGGGCTAAATCAGGACTAATTAGCTACAAAGGAATGAACACATACACACAGCGACAAACACGCACGCATGCACGCACACAAACACACACACACAAACGCACGCACACGCACGCATACACACACACGCACACGCACACGCAAACAGAGTACAGAGTGCTGTACAAACTTACTCCAACTCCCTTTGATGATGCCTCTTAGCCTATGGGCTGAAGTCTAACAGCCTGTCATTTCTCCCTGCTCGCATTATATCCTGTTTATAATTCACAACCAATCACACCTCAAAGCTATACTTCATTAAAGTTTTTTTTTTTTTGAGATAATCCTTCCAAGAAAAAGACAAAACAAGTTCTGACAAGCAATTTGTAGTGAATGAAACTGCAGTGAATGATGTGTGCGTGCACATGTGTGTGAAGGGGAATAGGAGCGAGCCTGCATGTCACAGCCAGACTACGTAATGGCAACCAATCACGGTATTCCAAAGGGTTTCACAAAAATGCATTTCATTATGATAACATATTTACCTTTTCACGTTTCCTACAGGAAAGATAATTGACCAATACAAACATGGCTGAGAAACAAAGTAATTTGAAAAGCCTTTTACTTTAGTATTACTTTGTCATATTTCTTATAGTTACGATTGTGACATGGAAGTCTGTTGTATTTTCTTCCCGTCTTTATATCTGTGCTTACAACGGACTCAAAATTCGCAAAACCAAAATCTGTCAGCAGGTTTGGTGTGCTCAGTCGCATTCTAATTGGCAGAGTATTTGGGAGGTCTGTTCCCAGCTTTAGTGATGCTGAGATGCCCACTGGAGACAGGGACAGAGGCCCACGCCCAAGGGCACAAGAACAATCTGGCGTTTTTGACCCACTTGCTCCAGGGGCGATAGAAGGCCAGCTATTTATAACATACGTGTGTGTGTGTGTGTGTGTGTGTGTGTGTGTGTGTGTGTGTGTGTTTGGGCGAGAGCCAAGCATGTTGCCCCCCCATGTCATCATTCACCACACTGGAGTTCACTGCCTAAAGCAATGTCAATGTTTCAGCTAGTTCCTTGATTGCTTGAGCAACACACATTGCACACACACACACACACACACACACACACACACACACAAATATTACACACACACAAATATTACACACACACACGCATATGCACACACACACACACGCATATGCACACACACACACACACACACACACAAACATTACACACACACACACACACACACGTATATGTATTCCGAGATAGGCTCTGATGAATTGGAGCAGGGGGAGGAGCAGCAGTATAAGATGTGATAACGCACATTAAAAGAGAGGCGGAGCGAGGGAGACAAGGAAGAGTGCAGATGAACGACAGATGCTCTCCAAAGACCTGAACGTGGCCGAGCATAATTCCCCTCATCTCTCCTCTGCCGCTCTCTATTTGGGTTTCATTACACAGCTGATTGCATCAATTAAATCAGACTGCTTATGACCAATTCCACACACACACACAGAAATAAACCACGAAAAAGAAGGCTGTGTGTGTGTGTGTGTGTGTGTGTGTGTGTGTGTGTGTACAGCTCTTAAATGGTTCTTGTGATATACTGGCATGGATAGGCACAGGAGTACAGATGAGGCTGTAGCTAAGCAACCTATTGGTGCTTATAGTGTTTTCACTCACTCACGCATGCATGCCTCTGACTGTTAACACTCATATTTACACACACTCATATTCACACACACACACACACACAGTCTGTTTTCATGATCTCTCACAGCTCTTAAGCCTCCCTTTCTCAATTTCAATTATTTTGTATATCACACACACACACACACACACACACACACACACACACACACACCAGCATGAGCAGTAATCACGTCTGTCAATTTCACTCCATTTCATCTCTCCGCCTCTTCCCCATACCCACTATCCCTCCATCTTCTTTCTCTCCGCCTCTTCCTCTCCGCCACCATCACTCCATCTCTTTCCCTCCGCCTTTTCCTCTCCTCCACTATCACTCCATCTTCCTCTCTGCCTTGGTGGCAGGAAACGGCACAGATGTCCTTCCATCCGTGGACGATCCGTCAAATCCCCTCAGTGAGATGTGCAGTTGAATCGCTTCCTCACAAAGCCACTACCACACACACACACACACACACCTATCACATATGTAGGCCTACCGCACACCCTCTCAGACGTACTCACTAAAGTTGGTCTCTGTGACTTTCGCACTTATGTGTGCGCACGCACGCACGCACGCACACGCACACACAAACCTTTAATGGCTCTCAAAAATATGTACTGCTCAGCACCTCTTTCTCTCTTTATTTGTCTTTTACCTCTGCCCCTGCAAAAACACGCACGCACGCACGCACGCACGCACGCACGCACGCACCTTTCATGGTTAAGGGCAGGTAAAGGCAGCAGGGATGTGTGCCTCCAAGAGACATCTGAGGACATCTGAGAGTCCAAAATGACCACACCAGCCTTGATAGCCAACAGTGTCCACGCTTAAAACAGCCCTCAACCCCGCTCGCCTCAACTGCCCTCTCTCTCTGTCTTTCTCACTTACTCGGTCATCACACCCCTTCATCACTGCCCTCTGGGTCAGCCCTGTCTTTCTTACCCACCACACCACGCTGTGCAATAATTCAACAGAGACAGAGACAGAGACAGAGGAAGGGAGGGAGGGAGGAAGGGAGACAGATAGAGAGATGAGAGAAAAGTAGAGACATAGAGTCACACAGAGAAAGAGGTCTGTGTGGGAGCAAGGTGATGGAAGGACAAAGGGTAAAAAGTGGAAACGAGAAGTTACCAGAAGAGCAGGGAGTCACAGAGATGAAAAATAGACAAAAAAATAGAACAGGAGAGGCTGACTCGTAACGTATATAAACTTGAAAAAAAAAAGACCTGTCCAGGGCACCGGGATGACCTGCCTAATTGGGGGTCGCAGTGGGGCAGGAGCATGTTAATTAAAAACACTTCTCAATGCAGCGACTCCGTCTACAGCAAAGTGCTGAGTCACCTGCGGGTTAAAGATGACTCGAGGAAACATGGCTTTTAAATGGAGTTGGTGCTCCAAACCGATTAAGAGGCTTGTGAGAGAGAGAGGGGGGGGGGGGGGGGGGGGGGGAGAGAGAGAGAGAGAGAGAGAGAGAGACAGAGAGAGAGAGAGAGAGAGAGAGAGAGAGAGACAGAGAGAGAGAGAGAGAGAGACAGAGAGAGACAGAGAGAGAGAGAGAGAGCGAGAGAGAGAGCGAGAGAGAGAGAGAACACCATTACACGCTTGTCATAACACTGACAGGATGCCTTCAACCACAGAGCTGATATTTTGATATCTGATGTTTGTGTGTGATTTCTGCCGGTGTTATATCACCACGAGATCAGTGCTTCACAGGGTCACAGGGAAGTCTAAGTGCTTCAGTCGCCATGACAATGTGAGCATGACCTATTTTGACCATTAATGTGCATTATATTGTTCCATTAGCCCTGGCAGCTGTAAGGAGTCTGCCTTTAAATCCGCTGGTCCTGAGGCATCTTAAAGAACTCCACAGTTCATATGAGTTGTAAACAAATAAAAAAATAGTCAAACTATAAAGTCAAGGTATAACGACAAGGTATAAAGTGAAAACTGAAAGTACAACTGCAGCAAAACATACTTTGCTGTAAATCTAGAGTAGTACTTCCATGAAATTGCCATTTTGTGCCCAGGAATGATTTCTTAACAGCAAAGAGAAAACCAAAAAAAAAGCAGATATCCTGCTAAGTACTCTGAGACACCACCTCAAAAACAAACAAGTGCACCTACGCACACACACACACACACACAGTATGATGTCTGTGGGCCTGTTGATGAACGGACTTGCGAACATGAGGCACCAGACTGGAGACCCACAGACAGATGAGTGATCTCGTCTCTCATCTCTAATCTCATCTCTCTCTTTTCCCATCTCTCCACTACCCTGCCTAAATTTGATCCACAGTGCATCCACTGATTGTATTTTTATTTTATTTTTGGCATGCAATGTCTGCCATCTACTGACATGTCTGTCTACCACTCTCTTTGTCTGTGGTGTGTGGGCATAACTGGATTGGGCCAGGGTAAGTCAAGCTAAACTAACATTTATATCTGCTTATGGCTCAGTCAAATAGAATGTTGTTTTCTGATTGGCTGGCGTGTTATGCATTAATTCTGTCAAACAGTTCAACCATGGAAAGTAGTTCTACATTTCTGGCCTAAACTTTGAGCACCATTCCATATCAATGCCCCTCAGAAGGGTAACTATAACAACCATATAGGCCAATTTAACGGTGGCTTTTTTCCTCTAGTTTATAACGACAAGTTGCAGACAATGGTTCCTAATTGTAAAGAAATTATGGAATAATCTAAATATTCATACACAATGTTTTAAATGTTTCCTAAATTCTTGAGTGTGGTAACTGGGCCATAAGCGGGATAACAGCCTTCGAGACATGCATTTGACTGAACTAATCAACTTGGTGGAGCATAACCTCTCTCCGCTTCGTGTCAGGAGGTTATTTTTCTGCTAGCGTTGAATAATTCAGGGAAGCTGTGCCATGGCGGTGCTATTTTTTTTTGGCACCAATACCTTTTCAGTTGAAACAAGCAGAACCAGTTCCAGATTGGGCACCGACACTGGCACTAGCTATTAAAGTCAAAGGGTGCAGGAGTTCACAGGTCAGAAGACAGAAATGTGGGACAGGTGATGGTAGTGCTCCAAGACACCAGGTGCTCCAGGTCCACTCACTTCAGCTCCCTTTTTTCCCACTTTTAATCACGTTCCTCAGGAGGAACGGAACTGGAACTGTTTCGGCATCTTTACCCTGGGAGGATTAGTGCAGTAGCCCCCACCCCAGCCCCAATACAAAGAGGGGAGAAGGACACAGGGACAGAAAAAATAGGTGTTCTTTCAAATGCTAGATAAAAAAGATACAGCACCACAAACTCAACAAAAGCTCCTGAAACTAATGAAAGACAGAGGGACAAAAAAAAGAAGAGACGGTCTTTTTTCTTTGAATGTAGAGAAAGATTTTGTCAGTGTGCTCTTTGAAGAGTGCTCCGATCGCATTTCATCTTATGCACCCTCGCTCCTCCACAATCCTCTTCCCGCAACAAAAGCCCAAAACTTGCTCATGTTGAAAAATCTAATTAAATTGATCGCTCAATCCCTCATGTTTTTCTTTTTTTTCTTTTTCCCCCTCCCTCCCACAGATTTAGTATCCTTGCGAGTACGATTTCTTTGCTTTTACAGGCCAAACATAAGTACTTTGCACATGAAAACCAGCAGGGGGAGGGGAGGTGGGGTGGGGGGGGCTTGGTGTATTAGAGGGAAAGGCACAGTGCCCCTTGTCTGGGGCGGAGGAGGGTGTTATTGGGTTGTTGATAGAGAAGCATGCTGAGAGGGGATCGATCAGGCGCCCGCCACGGAGACGCTGGCCATGGAGTCTACTCTGGCTCAGTGAGTCGGAGAGATGGAGAGAGGCTGCCTGCCTCTGTGTGTGTGTGTGCGTGTGTGTGTTTGTGCATGTGTGTGTATGTGTGTGTGTGTGCAGTCAGTGTGTTACTCATGCAGTCTCTGTGTGTGTATGTGTGTGTGTGTGTGTTTGTTTGTGCATGTGTGTGTGTGCAGTCAGTGTGTTACTCAGGCAGTCTCTGTGTGTATGTGTGTGTGCATGTTTGCTTGTGTGTGTGTTCAGTCAGTGTGCTACTGATTGCAGTATGTATGTGTTTGTGTGTGTGTGTGTCTGATTAGTGTATGTGTGGGGGTGGTTGAGTGTGTGCAGGTATGTCTGGTTACTGATAGTTTGATTGTAGACTTTTGTTACTACAGCTGAAGACACAGACAGCGAACTTTCGCTTGCCACTCCCTGCTCCGTGGTTAGTTCCAGAAGTGATGTCCTTACAATGGGTGTCTCTGGAGTGTGGCCTTAAAGAAACAAAAAAGTATAAACCCAAAACTATGCGCGTGAGTGAGTGAGTGAGTGTGTGCGCGTGTAATAGACAAAATGAGACAGAAAGAGGGAGGCTTGGAATCATGGAAACAGACACACATGCAAATGTGTGTGTGTGTGTGTGTGTGTGTGTGTGTCTGTCTGTAGGTGTGTAAAAGAGGATGCACATCTGCGCGTGTCCGTGTGTGTGTAATGCTCTGTCTGCATTATCTGTAATTCGATCAGCTAATCTAGCGGCCAGTTCTGATGGTTGTGGTTGTGGGATCCATACATTGATCCTGATTCCTTTTGCATACTAGAATGCGTAAAGTGTCCTTGATCATCAATACCAGGCGCACACTCCAGATAAGTGGGACGAGAGGACAGAGGGGGCCAGAAAGACAAAGTTAGCAAAAGAAACTCTGTACTTATTTGTGTGCGCATTTGAGTGTATGTGCATGTGTGTGTGTGTGTATGTGTGCTTGTGTATATGTGTGCTTGTGTATATACTGTAGGTATGTGTGTGTATGTGTATGTGCATGCATGTGTGTGTTTGTGTATATATGGGTGTGTGTGTGTTTGTCTGTGTTTATGTAGACACACATAAACAAACACATGCAGACACACACGCACACACATACACACACAAACAGTTTGTGTATGTGGATTTGTGTGTGTATGTGTGTGTGTCTGCATGTTTGTGTGTGTTTATGTGTGTGAGAGCCCACACAAGCCTCAAAAATGGATTGCAGCTCATCTGGCCACTTTTATAACCCAATCTGGGTCAAGGTTATGCTCCAGCCCTCCTCTCCCCCCCACCCCCCCTCAGACCTCCCTGTGGGCAGCGGTGGGGCCAAATCTGAGATGTAGGGCCCTAACGAAGGACTCCAAAGAGGAGGGGAGCGAGAAAAAGAGAATATCATTAAAATAAATAGCACACATCCCTTGGTGGCTGCTTAGCTCTCTCTTTCTGTCCGTCTGTCTGTCTGTCTGCCTGCCTGGCAGTCCGACGCAGAGACCCCTCCAAGCTCTTTGCACAGAAACTTTTCATATGTACTTTCACACTGTGATGGTAATAACACAAAAACACTTCCCTGTGCCCTACATCTATTGATACAAGGGTCATTTTATTAGCCAGGGTATCCGTAACATTTGGTTCCTCTCACAAGTGAAACCATCTCTCTTTAGACTCTGAACGCCATCTCTCCTTTACTTACTTAACTTACTCTCCCTTATTTTAGACAGACAGGCAGAGACATACAGACAGATTTATTGATTCCAGCCAGACATCTCCACTGATCCTGAGGAAATGTGGACATCCTGCTGAATGTCAAATGTATGTCTATCAACCTCTTACCCCCCTCTCGCGGCCCCTGTCTCCAACGCTCCACTGACACTGAGGCCGCTTCAGCTCCAGAAACTGGGTTGAGTGGAGCTACCGATCAAGGGGCAGGCCTACTTCTGCATGCTATTCAGGACAAGCGAAGACCACTGCCCCCGAGGCCGTGGTATGTGTGTGTGTGCGTGTGTGTGTGTGTTGGTGTGTGTGTGTACGTGTGTGTGTGTGTGTGTGTGTGTGTGTGTGTGTGTATGCGTGTGCGTGTATACGCGTGTGGTCTTTCTGCACTTTCCACACTATGTGGTGGCTATAAGTGGTCATCATGTTATGTGGGTTATCTCACACACAACACTGGAGCAGATAATAAAAGGCAGGATTACACACAACACTGAGGCACAGAATGAAAGCCATGATCACACACACACACAGACAAACACACACATACCCACCCACACACACCAGTCTACAAAAGCCTAGAAAATGCTAGACAGTAACGCTCCATTTGGGAAAGCCTTGAAGCAACATATGGTGAACATCTGTCAAAACACATTCAAAATAGACCCAAAATAATGTTGACAAATTCACACACCCGAAAAGTATTCTCAACATAATCTGAGATACATACACAATTATGCGCACGCACGCATGCACGTGTACACACACACACACACACACACACACACACACACACACACACACACACACACACACACACCAACTTAGTCTTTTGTAAACATGCATGCATAAACATGGTGGAAAAGGTCTGTGCGTGTGTGCATATGTGTGTGTGTGTGTGCATAGTGTGTGTCTAGTGTGTACTCGTGACAGGTGTGTCTGTCTAGAGGCCCGTGAGGCAGACAGCAGCAGCAGCCGCTATGCAAAGTAAACCAGCGTTTGACTGCAGCCCAGTCCCAATGCAAAGGCACACGGAGCCTTTCATTTGTTTGTTTGTGTGTTTCCTCCACTACACACGCTGTAGGCCATACCTGCTCTACAACCCCATTATTCTCCATCTCTCCAGCTGCTCTAGTCTTCACGCCATCCTGCTCCCAGACACAAAGGGAGCCCATGAAGCCTGAAGCAGAACATTCCCTCTGCTCACACATGGGCCATATGCTATGGAAAGGTATCATAAGCTATAGACAGTGCATGAGTGTGGACTGTAGAGTAGTTTCAAAATGCACATCATGAAATCTTCTCACTTAAGATCTTGCATCCACATGGTTAAAAACATTTCAGCAACTATGTTCCATGTAATGTATTCAGGTAAAAAAAAACCACAACAAACAAACAAGAAAATGAGAAGGTGTGCTATTTTTTTAGCTAAAAAAGGGAGTAATGATGATAACTCTGCAGAGGCAGTGGGGAACATCCACCCATCCACTCCGCCCATGTGGTTAAAGCCACCTAAAGCCATCTTGCCCCACCTCCAGAGACCTGGGCCATTACTCTTCATTTCTCAAGCTAGTGTGTTTGCTTCATACCAGTGTGTGGTCACAGCAGCCGGCCCACCCTCCCACCCCCAAAAAACCCCCACAAAGAGGGGCGCTTCGCACACATGAAACTGTTGATAAGCCTTGTAACATCACTGCTGCGGTGCACATGGGCGCAAACATCTGGATGTATGTTTATCCATCTCATAAAAATGTCACATGGTGTCACCATCACACATCAACGTTTACGAGGGGGTCCTGCGTAACATGCAGAAACCCGCCGTGCCACCGTAAAAAAAACAAAAAAAAAACGTTACTGTTAAATTTCCTTATGTGAGGTTTACCCACACATTACATTTCATTACACTGCATGGCACTGAGCTGATGCTCTTATCCAGAGCGACTTAGAGTGAATTCGGTAGAGTTACATTAGGGACAGTCCCCCTGGGGGGCCGTGGGGGTTCCATAACTGCCCACATACTTACACAGCATTAATGTATATCACACAGTTAGCCCCTCAACTGTCCTGACATCAAAACTACATGCCATCACAGCAGCTGTAGGCCATTGGCAAGAACAGGGGGCTGGGTCATGGACACTTATCTAACTGATGCTGCACTGTGCACTGGGGCACTTACACACCTTGGTTACCACAGCCAGGGGCCCCCATGACCTGTCTGTCTGTTAGTCTGATGGTTAAAGGTCATTATGTATACAATACCCCCCACGTATATAACAAATAATAATTCATTTTATTTGTATTGCACTTTACATGTAGCAATCTCAAAGTGCTACAGAGCAACAAATTAAAAAGGGTGTATGTGTGTGTGAGTGTCTGTGCACGTGTGTGTGTGTGTGTGTGTGTGTGTGTGTGTGTGTGTGTGTGTGTGAGAGACAGCGTTTTGTGCCCAAGGTGCCTCTCAGTCTTGTGGCTGAGGGCATTAATCTTTGATGTTGCCCGCTCACCTGGAATGGGCAGCACCATAACAACCCAGGCTTTTTAATTAATATCAAATGACTCCAGTGAGACTGAGAATGCAGGAGAGACAGACAGACAGAGAGGGAGAAGGCGAGTGAGGGATGGAGAAAGAAAGAGAAAGGTAGAAAGGTAGAAGAGTGAGAGGGAGGGACAGAAAGAGAGAGCGAGAGAGAAAGAGAGAGAGGTAAGGGACATGGACAGAGAGACAGAGAGAGAGAGAGAGAGAGAGAGAGAGAAAGGGACAGAAAAAAGAAAAGAAAGAAAGAAAGAGAAAGAAAGAGGGTGGGCAGAGAAAAGAAAGAAAGAAGGGAAAAGAGAGAGAGGGAGAAAATCATCAAGGGGAAAGCAGTAGAGTAAAGCATGTATTAACACAAGCCTTCTGAGGTAAAAGAGGGGTGTGGTTGCCCAGGAGACGAGGTTCAGAAATCAAGCAGAACAATCTCATTCATCATGGGAAATCACGGGCGCTTTCTTAACAACTACAGAAAGAAAAAATGAAAGCCGGGAACATGGCAGGCATGGGATTCGGTTACTTTTTTTCCCAGTGTCTACCGACTACACTCCCACACACACGCACAATGAAATTGCCTTTCAGATTCTACCTGCAGAAACATAATAGCATTATCCTGATTAAATCTCCAAAACTGTTTGTTCTGTCTCTCTTCAAATGGAGAAGACTATACAAACAGACTTGCACACAAGCACAGGGACACGCATGCGTGCACGTGCAGACACACACACACAAACACACACACACATAGACACGCATACACACACGAGCACACACACGAGCACACACACAAACACACACACACATACAAACACACACACACACACACACACACACACACACACACACACACACACACACACACACACAAACACAGTGAGGAGCATAGGGAAACATGGGTGAGGTGTTGGAATCACATTCAGAGCACGAAGATGACCGATTAGAGCACACAAGGGAAGCAAGACTGGGATTTCTTGAGGTGTGTGTGTGTGTGTGTGTGTGTGTGTGTGTGTGTGTGTGTGTGTGTGTGTGTGT
The DNA here is from genome assembly GCA_030347295.1 of Setipinna tenuifilis. NCBI lineage: Eukaryota > Metazoa > Chordata > Actinopteri > Clupeiformes > Engraulidae > Setipinna > Setipinna tenuifilis. The sequence continues at coordinate 4,866,437 of CM059282.1, read as the reverse complement.
TTCCCCTGTGTTTAGCACAACAGGCTTGTGTCGTGTCGAGAGGGACAAAACAATCTCCCGGCCCAATCATGTGTTCTATCATCTCTGAGTCTCCCTGGAGAGAGCTCCAGCCCACCCTGTCTGTGCCCTGCTCCGCGCCCCACTTCCCCCCACCTTCAGGCGGACACAGGAGGTGAGGAGAGCCCCTGAGAGAGAGACGGAGGATGAGGAGGAGCAGGGCTCTGGGTGTTCAGCAGAGATAAACTGTCACTTTGGGTTTGCTGGTGGGCGGCTCAACCACCTGACCTTCTTTGAAAGACGGCTGTTTAAAGAACAAGAAAGAACAAAAAAAGAAGGGAAAAAAAGAAAACCCTGTGCGGCTGTGACAGTGGCTTAGAGACGACACGTTCACACCCACAATTCACACACACAAACACACACAAGCACAGACTAAGTGGCTGTGTGATTAGAAAGCAAGAAAGTCACTGAAAGGAAAGGAGGGAAAAGGTAAAAAGAAGTCTACCAGCAATCAGAAGTTCCACCCGACAAGGCTGAAGTGTCCACTGAACCCTATCCTGACAAGCCGACCCACATCAAATTGGGTAGTCTGGATAGGCCAGGCTCAATCCAAGGGGTGGCATCGATGGCTGTCATTCAAACTGCCTCTGCACTCAATAGGACAGTGTTACGACCAATCAGAGCACTAAACTTGTTTACCTCAGCACTTCACCAGTGCACTGTCACAGCCCTGTTGTCATCGTGTTAAGGCCACTCTGCGACTCTCTAAAACGTGTAGAATTCTAATGACTTTAATGAATTCTTTTTAACTGTCAAACGAAAGGGCAACTGAATGTGTTTTCATGTGTCTGTTCAGTGGAGAAGTGCTGTGAGGCCTTGGCTGACAAAGACAGATGGTTTATAGAGAGAGATTAGGTCAGTCCAGATATCAACCAGCGGTAAAACCAGCGACTCTTCGGTGTGAATGTATGGCCCTGATGTGTGAAGTGAAGTGGGTCACTCTACCGCAGTGCTTCTCAACTGGAGGGCCGCGAAGTGTTTGGTCAAAAAAGGAACAATCTAGAAAGATTAAAACCTGTTGAGTAAGTGTGTGTGTCTGTGTGGGTGTGTGAATGTGTGTGTATGTGTGTGTATGTGTGTATCTGTGTGGGTGTGTGAATGTGTGTGTATGTGTGTGTGTGTCTGTGTGTCTGTGTGAATGTGTATGTGTGTGTGTGTGTGTGTGTGTGTGTGTGTGTGTGTGTGAATGTGTTTGTGTGCCTGTGTGTGTGTGTGTGTGTGTGTTTGTGTCCATGTGTGTGTGACTGACCTCTTCATATTGAGTAGGGCCCATGGGATGCCTGTGGGGGTCTTGAAGGCCGGCAGCAGCTTCTCCCCCAACTCCACAGCTTTCTTCCTGAACACCTGCAGAGAGAGAGGGAGGGAGAGAGAGAGAGAGAAGGAGAGAGAGAGGGAGAGGGAGGGGGAGAGAGAGAGAGAGAGAGAGAGAGAGAGAGAGAGAGAGAGAGAGAGAGAGAGAGAGAGAGAGAGAGAGAGAGCAACATGGAAATTAACATCTGTGCACTTTTATATCCAGATAGAGACATTAAACACTCGCTCTCACACACACTGCACACTGGGAGTGCAAGGCACAGGTAGTATTAGTTTGGCCTAATTAAAATCGATCCACGTGGAGCCGTTTAAACAATTAGATTTAAAGCGCTCTCGTGTTCCCTTAATTAAATTGGTTCATTTCATCACCTGTGTGCAGTGCCTAACTGGTCAGTCTGGCTCCTTTTGTGTGAAATATCAACAAGAGCTAAACATATAGGGGTACCCTGGGTAGGCAGAGAAACAATGTGTGCATGTGT
>CM059282.1:4857090-4859590 GCA_030347295.1 Setipinna tenuifilis | reverse complement strand
TGGGTAAGCCGCAAAGGGGGAGATATGTGGCTTGAAGGAAACAAGGATGTTCTCACATAAAAGTTCACAAAAAAGGTGTGTTCCAGCTTTTAAAAAACTGACAGGCTACATTTATGGGCCATAAAATCAACAATTACTATCGACACACTGGCTTCACTTTGTAAAAACCAGCTCAGAAGTCTTTACAAAAAAATAGTCAAAAGAAACACTGCCTCCATCACTACCTCCCTCTCTCGCTCTCGCACTCTCTCCCTCTCAAGTTAAGGTCGTGACGTGCTTCATAGCCTGGCACACCTCAGCTTTGCCCTCTGGGGAGAAGCTTACCAAAGGTATGAAAAGGGCACTTCAAGGCAATTACGGCACTCATTTGCAGGGACTTCCATAAAGTCAGCAATTTACCCAAGGAGAGGCAGCAGAAGGCAAGAACCAGGAGGAGGAGGAGGAGAAGGGTTGCAGAGAGAGAGAGAGAGAGAGAGAGAGAGAGAGAGAGAGAGAGAGAGAGAGAGAGAGAGAAGGGGGACACAGAGGACAAAAAGTAGCAGAGAGCTGAGTGACAGGGAAAGCCTGAATGTGTGCGTGGGTGCAAAGTCTGCACTGTGCAGAGTGAAAGACAGGCAAACATATGGAAGGGACAACAAATTATTTGGATGTCAAGTACATTATTTTTATTCTAAAAAAAAGACAGACAGAGAGAAAGAGAGTCTGTGAGAGCGAGAGAGTGAGAGAGAAAGCAGAAAAAGAAAGTTGAGAGACTAAAAGTGTGGAGACTAAGTGTGGGAGAGATATGGATAGGTATGAAAAGTCTAAAAGTATCTATGGGTCTTTTCCTGTCTTTGTCGCTGTTGTTGTTCCTGTCCACATCTTAATCTTTTATGTCTCTTTCTGTGTGCTACAGTACCTCATGGCAGGGTGAATCTGCATGCTGTCTGGCCTGTCTGTCTGTCTGTCCGTCCCTGTCCATCACTGTCTTGGCAGATGAGGAGGCTTAAGCAGGAGTTGAGCAGGAGGTGCTGATGATAGTGAGCACAATTCGCTCCGACCCTCTGATAACAACCATCAACACTTTCCCAAACACACACACACAAACACACACACAGATCTCATCCTACAGGTTTCTGTCTCTCTGTGTGGGTGGTTGATCAGTGGTGGAGGAGGTGACAGGTGGTTGATCAGTGGTCAGGAGGTGATTGGCAGTTGATCAGTGGTGACTACTGAGTGCAGCCGAACTGGCTCAGATCTTCTTACACACACACACACACACACACACACACACACACACACACACACACACACACACACACACAAAGCCTATCCTCTAGGTCTCTGCACCTGCTGGCCAGGTGTGCTGCAGCTCCCACTGGGTCTGCCAACCCTGAGCCATCACTGCACCACTCAGGCATGACACACACACACACACACACACACACACACACATACACACACAGTATGCAGGGAACGCTCTTACACACACAACAAGTAGGTAGGGAACTCTCTCTCTAACACACACATACTCTCACACCATCTCTCGCTCTAACACACCCACACACAAGCAAGAGAGTAGAGGAGAGATCCATCCAATTAACCAGACACCCCCTGCCATCTGCTGGGGCTAGCTGGCACCAACTCATACCCACATGACAGAAGAGTCCCTCCAGCCCCCACACCCAGCAATGTCCTTTCAACTTTTGTCAATGTTGGCCAAATGTAAACCATTATTCAAGGAAGTTATACATTTTATGATTTATACATTTATAATTTTTTTTAAATTTTAATGTTAGCGTCATCCTTCAGTAATTACTTCAGTAAATGCAGTAAGGGCTACGTGAGGAGCAATTAACCCAGTACTATTGCACTGACTTACATTTAATGGTTCACTAAACAAACAAACACACACACACACACACACACACACACACACACACACACACACACACACTTGGAGAGAAGAGCAAACACTTTAAAAGGGGCCCCTAAAGCCTTTGGCCACAGGCGAAGCAGGCATTAAGGGGACAGAAGTCGGCGAGTGAGGCAGACAAGGACGCCTATTCACTGGAGCTTCGGGGCGGCCAGGGAGCTGCCAGCGAATCAGCACGCGGCGGGAGGGCACAACATGGGGGGGGGGGGGGGGGGGGGGGGGGTGCGAGGGCTGACACTGGGCTCAGAGCCCTGGCACAGTGCAGCCAACCAGTCAACCCGTCCCCCAGCTCCAGCTCCAGCCTGGGGCCTCTGGATCTCTTCCTCCCCCTGGTGAAGTGCCACGGCGAGGGGCTGAAAGGAAGCTGATCCGGCTGAGCCGAACATGGCCAAGGGTTGCTGCTTGGCTGTCGCTTTGGGCTGGCAGGCTGCCCTGATAAAACCAACAGATTCTCACATGTGTGTGGCGGCTCTCTTCCAGTGAATCATCTGCATCTGTTGGATTAAAACTGGAGGGAGAGGCTCATGCCCATGCTATCCTCGGAGAATAGAAAGGGCTGGACGCATATTTTAGCCCTGAGAGACT
>CM059282.1:4829590-4854590 GCA_030347295.1 Setipinna tenuifilis | reverse complement strand
TTCTTTCTTTTTTGCCCTCCTCACAGCAGCCATGCTGAAATACCTGTACATGCCAGAAAAAAAAAAAGGAATCAACACTCTCTGCAAATCCCCCATCACAAGTTAGGCACCTTTTCTGATGTTCTCAGAGTAGGGTAGATGTGTTGGACTTGCATGCCCCATGGGGAATACAAACATGGGGAGGATTAATAACTAATAATACAAACCAGCTTTTCCCAGGATAGAGCCGTTTCAGTGACCTGGGTATTTGAAAGGGATAACTGTGCCTCCGTCTTGCAGTGGTCTGTTTGCCTGACTAGACCAGACAAATCTACAAAATGCCTGAGTGATGACACAAAAGGGATGTGTGCACCAATGGGTTCCAGACGTCTGGGCTATGTCAGGGCTTACATGGGCAGCAAAAGGCATGGAGAGGAGGAAAGAGATTAGGTATTGGAGCTACCGAATCGGTGCGACTTCAGTCCCGTCATCCACCCGATGAAAAGCTGCAAAACTTCTGCAAAGCATGCTGGGTATGGAGACTTTCAAGCCCATATTTATACCAGCAATGGATGATGAAGGCATTCAAAAGACTTTTGAAAAATTTGAGACATCACATTCATACATACACACACATCCACACACACACAATTATATAACTGACCAAAAAGGGCTAGGAGACTTCTAATCGGTCTGCCACAGCAGGTAAAACGATGAGACTTGCTTGTGCAGACGAGCTCTCACCGCACACATCATTCCAGAGCTCCAGGGAAAGGTCACAGACAGTCACCCACAGACAGATTGCCCCCTGATTTGAAAGACGTAACCTTTTCACACTCACCTGTTTCAACAATGCCATGTATAGATTGGATTCAGACTGCCTAGGCTGACTTTTTTTTTCAGACTCTGATTAAACATTTAGAATGTACATGAAAAAAAGCTGCCACAGAGAAATCAAACAAGTCTGTCTGTAAAGGCTTAGAATGTTTGTGTTTGTTTGTGTGTGTGTGTGTGTGTGTGTGTGTGTGTGTGTGTGTCTGTGTGTGGCATAATATGAACAGCTATCCTGACCAGAAAGAAAACAAAAAGAAAAGGGGGAAAAAAACATGGACTTAAAAGCTGGCATTAGGCTCTGTGTTCTTCACATGGTTTCTGTGGAAACGGGCAATGGCAGGGCTGTCATGGAGATCTCCCCCTCTGCTCATTCAGCTGCTGTACCAAACTGAATGACACGGTTTGTTGAGGGATTATCGTCTGGAAAGCGAGGAGGACTTTTTGCCTCATTCGACATTTTGTGCACAGACAGATTTGTAGACACGGAAATGACATCTTGCGGACAGAGCGGTGGCGGAGTGAGTGTGGGATTCACACACTGTGCCAGGAGCCCCAAGGCTGAGAAGGGATGAGAGTTTGACACACTGCTCTGAGTAAAGAAAATGAAAGGAACTCATTGACAGAAATTGCATTTGTTGAAGTAAATTCTCCTGTCACAAAAAGCGGTATAAAGGGGTGTGCTCAGTCAGCCTAAAGGGTCTTTTACAACCGAAGCAAAAGACGGAAACAGTGTTCTGTCCCCTATTTTGCCTTCATTTTCTGGATCTCTTCGTCTGCCCAAGGAGGGCTTACGAAAACAGACTGAAGGGATCAATACCACCAGAAACCGTGGGCTAGTATAGAGTCAATGTGAAAGATGTATGGAAGCAATACCAGTGATTCCCATTTGCCATTGTAATTACTCGACACACCACACTACACCACAGCACACAGTGCACACAACGAAAATTGCAACCTGCGTTTAACCCATCACACATGTCAGTGGGGGGCAGCCATGATAACGGCGCACAGGGAGCACTGTGTGGGGTCCGTTACCTTAACCGCCAGGCCACCACGGCCCAATGTATGCGGAGCAGAGACAGGAAAAAAAAACACATTTTGGGACCGCAGGGCGAAAATGTGGACAGACAGCACCCACTCATTAAGAGCACACTAGCACTCTGACCGGACACAGCCTCATGCCTGTCCACCACCTCATAGCCTCTTCTGAAGAAGGCTGCCCACCTCATTACGGAAAAGAAAGCTCAGCAACATGCATCATCAAGGCCAACTTTAGCTAAGTATACTAAAAGGAGATGGGGGAAAAAGTGTGTCCAATGCCTGAGGTTGTATCAGCTTGGCCTAACCAAGCACACATAAGGTAAAGTGAAGAGATGAAAGTGTTAGGAGGATGGTCAAAGGAGTGAGGATCTCTCTGGGGATCTGAGGTTTAAGCCAAGACTGTAAGACCACCCCACCCCTCTCATCAAAGCAGTGCGACGAAGGGTAAAGGGCCGATGGTCGTGGAAGGGCATGCTGTGATCAGAGCAAAGGTGGGGGTTCACACACACACACACACGAGTGATGAAAGGAGTGTGCAAGACTTTCTGGAGATGTTAGGATACTTCAATTCTACCAGCCCAGAAGAAAAGGAGGGAAATGGAAAGATGTGTTGGCCTTTCTGACATTCATCTCTTCCTCTATGTTTTTTTTCCTCTTCCACCCACTCCATCTCTCTTCTACTGAAAGGATGAAGTATAAATTTGCCTAATCGTTGTAGTGGTTTCAGTAAAGTGCTGATCAGAGTGATGGATGGATGGATGGATGGCTGGATTGGTAGATGGATGGTTAAGTGCATGCAAGGATGAATCAGAGAGCAATGCTTGATATATGAGAGGTAACTACTGAAACCACTGTGGACACTTACGACCCATATTACCCATACCCATAAAACAAAGGGATGGTAAGGGGACAAAAAACTGGTAATAATAGGGGGGCAGAAGATGTATCAATGCCATAAACACCCGATGCTTGGAGTTATCAATGGATTAAACATTGAATTGAGACGTAGGAAAAAATGATGGAAGACAGCGTAATGATTTAGGGCCACTGTTCACCTGTACCTAACCTCCTCATATCTTCGAAGTTTCTTGTCCATCCAGGTCATGTTAGTGAAATGAGCTAACGTTGGAAGCAACTGGACCTTTTTTTAGTACCTTGAAGACGATTCACCTTTCATCCAAAAGGCTTCTTCAGTTCTGGCATGATAGTAGGGAGACAGGAGCTAAAAAAGTCTGCATCACTGGAGGTGGACCTGTAAGCCACACCCATCATCACATAACAAAGGGTCACATGAGACTCCCTTCAAGGTGTGAACTGGAGTGAGAGTCGTTGTGGTCACATGATCCAGAGACTGAAACTGCTCTGATGATGGAGAGCAGTTAAAGTTCCTGGGATGAGATCTCAAGGCAGAATGGTATGTAAAACGGTGTTGAGATCTGTGAAGTAGCCGGCCAGGCTCCTCACTTGTAGGATGCGAGCTGACTGGAAGTTGGGGTGAAGTGGTGCAAAAAACCTCTAAAAATCAACGAACGTATGTAGAAAAATTATATTCCTTTTATTGACAAAACAAAAACCCGTGCACTAACAAAACATACATAACGAAAATTAACCCAACACTTAATCCGAAAATAAAATTTTTACAAAGAAACTAAAGAGAAACTCAAACAACAATGCTTTTAGGCTCACTGCTACCTCAGGTATTCCGCAGCGCCTTCTACTCAGCTTGTTCTTCTCTTGCTCTCTGTCAACGTTCGTGTCGCCTGGTTCGCTTGTTCTGTTCGTCTCATTTTCCCGTTGTGGAAACGAAGCGCCTCTTAAATATAAACGTCAATTAGATTCAATTGGACCAATCATTGGCCGATTGGTCCATACCACCACATGACGCTAAAACAAACGACTAAAGACATACTGTACACCCGACAATAACATTCACATATATAAACACAGTATATCCACACACATCACACATAATACCAGAAACTTAACGAATTAATAACACAATACACAAACAAACCCAACTGAACACCAACACCCCTCCACCACATCACCGATCCCAAATCCCAACGAGTTCTAAAACACTGCCATAGCGGTGCGCGCTTCCGCATGGCAGCAAAGTGTCCGGAGATGAGAAAGTATGTAAGTATCGGAGTGTTTGAACCAGGAATTGTAAACAGGGGGACGTTGTAAGTAGGACATGAATGGGTACCTCACCCATGCCAGGGATGTTGATAATAAAAGGCTAACAGTTCCAGTTGCATTGTGACAGGTTTGATGACTGTGGATGTGTGTGTGTGTGGGTGCGCAGGTGTACCGTGAAGTTCAAACGATAAAAATGGTGAGAGGGGGGAACAATGTTTGAGAACAACGTGCTCCTCACTCCTCAGTAAACCGACCGGATTCCAGCATGCCGCCATGGGCTGGCTGATAGCATCTGTCCTGAAGTGTGACGACTCTGGGGTCTTGGAGACTGGGCTCCGAGAAGCCCTAATTGTCCTGTTCCTTCCTGCCCCCGATGGCAGCTTCCTGTGTGGAAGGATGCAAATGAACTCCACAGATGGCCCATCACCCTTATCGTAGTCCGGACCGGGGCAGATAAGACACGATGACAACGCACTCGACACCGCTCAGGAAAACACGAGCGGAGGAGCAAAGCACCAATCAAAGGGCATGGTGGAATACTAAAAATACTGGCTGTAAAGACCATAGAGTGATGATATCTGAGAAAAAGAAAAACAAGCATGTAATCAACTCTCTTTCTCTCAGGGTCAAAAGGTTCAAGCACAATATGAGCTGGCTTGATTTATCTGTAAGTGCTGTAAGAGTTTTTTTTAAAGGTTTAATAAGTAAACATTCCAACTAACTACAACTGGTCAATTTGCATGAACACACACACACACACACACACTCTCAACAAGAATGATGAAAGACAAAAATATTCCATGTCTACTTTTCCTGAAGCCCAACGAGTGAGTGTGTGTGTGTGTGTGTGTGTGTGTGTGTGTGTGTGTGTGTGTGTGTGTGTGTGTGTGTGTGAAAGAGAATCTGAGTGTGTGTTTGTATCCACTCCAGAGAGGCCACTTCATCACCTTCACACTCACAAGAAACCAGGAGCACAAGAATGGCTAAAGGCTCATTAACACATGCCCACTAACATACACGCACACACACACGGGCACACACGCACAGACACACTCCATGACCTAGAAGAAAAATGCCTAAAGTCTCATTAACATGCGCACACACATACACACACTCTAGGAACCTGGAGAGCCAGGATGGCTAAATTCTAATTAGCACATGCCTGCCCTCTCCCTCACACACTCACTTCCTTCTCACACACACACACCATGAGCGTGGAATACAAAGACAGCTGAAGTCTCATTAACATATGTATGCACACACACGTTCACAATTAGTTGAAAACTAAACTACGCTATGACACAAACAGTGGCCAAAGTCTTAACACATAAAACACAGGTACACCCCCACCCCCAACACCCACACACACTAATCAATTTACTACATCAATCACGGGGGACAAAATTTGAAATGCACACTGGCATAAATGCACACAATCAGGACTACCTGAGGCTGACACACATACACGTATTCAAACAGTATCTCTCTCTCTCAACCCCCCCCCCCTTACACACGCACACGCACATGCACACACACACAGGCATGCGTGCACGCAGGCAAATAGTGACCGAGAAAACTTTGAAAGCGCCCTGAGTTGCTTAGCTCAGGCCACAAAAGCTGTGATAATCCAAGGGAGGCGAGCGCTGTAGTGCAACTCTGTCTCCTAAACCAATTCCCCCCCCCCCCCCCCCCCCCCGTCACCTGCCTGTGCTCCTGGAGCCCCAGTGAGCGCTAGTCGTGATGTCTTCCTCTACATGCACTACAGTACAACTGGCTGGAGCACAGCAAGCAAGCAAGCCAGCCAGCCAGCCAGGCTTTAGATCAGAACAGAGTCTCCACCTCCACACGCTAGTAAACTCATAATTAAAAAAGATCTTACACATTTTCTGCTAATCTGTGTGTGTGTGTGTATTTATGAGAGTACAAGGGAGTGTATGTGTACATGCGTGTGTATGTGTACATGCGTGTGTGTGTGTGTGTGTGTGTGTGTGTGTGTGTGTGTGTGTGTGTGTGTGTGTGTGTATGTCAGTGTGTGTGTGTGTGTGTGTGTGTGTGTACGCGTTTGTGTGTGTAGGGGGTGGTGGGGTGTAGGAAACAGATTGCTAATTGTGCTTAACCCAAATAGAGCACTGAAGAAGCCCAAAATACCGTTGTCTGCTAGCACTGAGGGATTAGACCCCTGAGGCTAGAAGCCGTGGCGAGCGCGGTAATCCATTTACGGAGGATTTACCGCGACTGCACAAGCAGGGGCCCGATCGTTGGGAAGACGCGTTGGGAAGAGCTGGAGATGCTGAAAGAGAACACAGCTGGCCACATCTGTCTGGGGAGAATGGGATGGGATTTCTGATACAGACAGGCTGACTGGCACAGAGAAACAATCTGAGAGAAAGAGAGAGAAAGAGAGAAAGAAAGAGAGAGAGAGAGAGAGAGAGAGAACGAGAGAGGAATAGAAGAGAGAAAAGACACTGACAGGGAGGGAGAGACAGACACAAGGGGAGGAAAAGGAGGAAGAGGAAGAGAAAGGGATAGAGAGAGGGGGGGGGAGGAGTAAGGGAGAGAGAAACGAATAAAAGCAGAGACAGACATGCAGAGGAAGCAAGAAAGATGTGGATAGCTTGATGGAGGGAGACCTTACGAAATTCTGACAGAAAGAGGGAAATAGAGGGCGAGCAACAGAAACAGAAAAGAGAGCGGGAGGAAGAGAGAGAGGGAGAGAGAGACAGAGACAGAGATAGAGAGGAGCAGCTTGTGTTCTCTCACATTGATAGGAAAATTGTGAGGACAAACTACCGATGATGAAATATAGCTCATTTAAGCTCCTGTACACCTGCTCGCCTATTTTGCTTTTCATCTGTTTACCTCTATTGTTGTATTTTTTTTCTTTTTTGTAGTTTGGGGAGAGATGACTAGGGTGTGCGTGACTTGCTTGCACTACAACCCAATTATAGTTTTCTGCGGTAGCCGAACATAACAAAACACAGTTCTAAGACAAAACAAATGCACAACACTGCATTCGCATGCTGCGGTAACAACTCAGGGAAGTAATCAGAAAAGTAACAAATAGGGTTAGTAAAACACAGTCACACACACAAATGAATACAGACAAAAGTTTTGCAAAACAAAAGCATAGACCCACCAAAACAATGGAAACTACAGGAAGGTGTATGGAAAAAAGAGGAGAGAGAGAAGTGAAGGCACGAACTGATTACAGTGGCAGAGATCTAAAGCAGTGTTGAGCTATGGGAGGTCCAATATCGTTGGATCGGCCAAAGGCAGATAAATACGAGTCTACCACCTGCTGAGGGAGTAAGCCAAACACTAAGCAATGCCTGGCATCCCTTTAGTCTTAAGCCAGATATAAGCCAGACTGAAGCCACTGCTCTTACATCAACTAACAACTCTGTTATCCTACCGTGCAATCTCCAGCAAGTTAACAAGCATATTAGCTCTCAATACAATCTTCAATCTTCATCTAGCCAACACCTATATTAGCCTGCAGTACAGTCTTCCTCAAGCTATTAGGTGTATCATCATCAATATCATCTTCAAGCCATGACCTCAGAGAGTTGCAGGTTCGAATCCCACCCTATCAGGTAGGTAATGGCTGAAGTGCTCTTGATCAAGACACCTAACCCCACACTCCAGGGACTGTAATCAATACCTTGTACCTAAATAACTGTAAGCTTTGGATAAAGCATCAGCAAAGTGTAATGTAAGCCAACACCTGTATTAGCCTTCAGTACAGTCTTGTCAGGGCTATTAAGTGCATCACTCAATACAATCTTCATCAAGCCAACAACTGTATTAGACTTCAATACAGTCTTCATCAAGCTAACAACTATTAGCCTTTAGTAGTGTCTCCATGAAGCTAATGACTATATTCCATAGTACAGATAAGGATAAGCCCAAGAAGGGGTGGTGTAACAAAAAATATTTTAAAACTAGAAGACACTGAAGGACATAGTCACTATGGCAGAGGCTTATGACCCTTTAAAGGAACAGCAAGACATAGCTTTTGTATGTTTGGTATTTCGACAGTTCTGTGATCAACTCTGTGTTTAAAACATAAGACAAGGCAACACACACTTCCATCATGATACAGGATACATTCATACAGTGTGTACCCAAAAAACAATCTGAGGACCAAAACATGATGGAAAGGCTAAGGGGTGCAAAGCAAAGAGTAGGAGGAATGCATCTACTTTATGGTAATGGCCTTGGGGTCGACTCCTTCCATTCCATTTTTCTGCAGGAAACATTTGGCTTTTAAGTGCAGCGCCTGGACACCAACAATAAATCTCTGCTGCAACCCTTTCCTATTGCTATATTACTACCAGTAGCCTACATCTTTTAGAAGCTCAGGTGAACTTCCAAGATACCCTTCTTAACCCAAAGCTGAATAATGCTCTCAGCTTGTGGCAGGGAGATGCTTCTTGCACTGAAAACAGTGGAGATGGAGCAAACAGTGGAGATTTGAGCAAATAGTCAGTCAATGTGAAGCTTCCATCCTGATGCACAACATCCACTATTTTTTATATCTTGCTTTATTTATTTTCTGTTGCCCACCTTTTGTCCCATGTGTCTTTCATTAGGTCTTTGAAGTCCTTTCATATTGTTTCTATGTTTGTATCATCTTATTTTTATTTGAACAGGGTCCTTGGGTAACATAAAAATGCGCTTTAAACAAAAATGTATTATTACTATTATTAACACCCAATCCCTCCACCTGCACTCTGCTACCATGAGCTCTGCAGGTGAAGTCTCTGGCTGGGTACAGATGATGGTGGAAGTGGTGCTGGTGCTGCTGCAGAGGCAGTGATAACACAGCGCTCGAATGGGGGTGCTGACCGCTGTGGAGCTGTGTGTAAATGTTCTTAAGAGAAGTTGCAGGGTGACGGGCCTGCCGGCACAGTTAATTGGGTTGTCGGTTATCGGTTGTCGGCATGAAACTTCTCGACTTCGGCCGTCATCCGCTGCTCCTCATTACAGGGTGCGAAAGGAGGCCAGAAGCGAGCGGGGGAGGGGGAGGCGGGGGCGGGGGCGGGGGCGTCAGCAGAGCGAACGTTACCCTCTTATCGGAACGAGAACGCGGGGCTCGGCCAGCTTGATGATGGGCAAAGCCACTCGGGAGTGGTTGAGTAGGCCAGAGATTGAGGTGGGGAGAATGGATATTAATAACCGCAGGGGTGGGGGGAAAGAAGATGAAGTGGAAAAGAAGAAAGAAAAGAAAAAGGGAAGAGAAATGACTGTCCTTCTCTGAGGCGTTTTTAATAAAGGACCTCAGCGACAAAGACACGGACACACCATTTTAATTTCCCACTTCACAGCAGTCAGGGTATCCATTTGTCACTATAATAAACACTGGGTGCTTCTTGGACAACAACCACAGGTCTTTTAATAGTTATTATCAGGCAATATTGAGCAGGGGCCTTCTGTCATTGTTGCTGTGTGACTTTTTAAATAGTGGGGCACTATGTAGGATAATGACCATGCCATGTGCACGCTCCTCTTTCCTTCCTCAATAGTGAGTCACAGCTGGTGGTGCCTTTACACAGTAATCCTCGAGAGAGACTACAAGAGAACTTTTTCTTAAATCAGTGATGGGTTATTAGTGTGCTTTTATGATCTGACAAATACTTCTATGGTATGGTGCTTAAAGCAAATATAGCTGTCAGAAAGCTACCAACATGCATAGTTCAATGGTTTGCTTCCCTAGAAAAACAAACAACAACAATAACAAACAAATAAGTGTTAGACATAAAGAAGTAACCGCCGCACTCTGAAGAGGGTTCTACTACTGTTTTATTATGCGGACAGTGCGTTTTGCTGAACGCTTCATCAGGTTCGCTCTTGCAAATAAGTGTATGTGAAGGACAAATTACTTTTTTAGTGTCTGCAATAGAAAAAAAGCAAATCATCAATTGCTGCAGTTCCAGACTCTGGAAAGTCTTGTGGCAATGGCAGCAGACTGCAGTATACACTCTTCTCACACAGTCCACATTTAAGGTGCTGGCTACATTGTCCATCGACACTAAATGCCCAGTGGGCTGTTGTTATTGACAACATTTCCTTGTGAGAATAAATCAATAACCTCTACACTTTTAATTCATTACACACCAGCCACACAACACACAAACCAAATTAGGACATTTTATTTTGTAGCAAAAGAACAGAGTGTGATTACGCTCACATTTGCTCTTATTGTAAATCCAATAACGACACTTAGGTATCACACAATTGTGTGGTGGTAATTCTGATATGAAAATTACAGATGTAGTTTAAACAGTATTTATCCATGTTGTGCATGACTGTACCCTGTAACTCATGCCTGCTTATCAATCTCCTTACTCATGTGGAGAAGCGGATTGACCTCCAACCTTAATAAGCTCCAGAGACACTACTGACCCTCTACTGACCCTCATAATGGTCACACTTGTCTTGGATATATTGAGATACATCTCTAATAACACAGCACTACACAATAACTTGAGTTCAAATATCCCAAGTGGCTGGTACAGAGAGAGGGGGGGGGGTAGAGTAAAAGAGAGACAGAAACAGAGAAGGAATGAGAGAGAGACAGAGAGAGAAAAACAGACAGAGGACAGACAGAGGAGAGAAAGACAAAGAAAGGGAGAGAGACAGGAGGGGACTATTTTCTTTAAAAAACACACAGTCTGCTGCTAACTACCGGGGAGGCCAGTGCACAGTCTAAACCCCAGGGCCATGATGGGCGGCTGGGGCAGGCTAACAGCATGAGGGCAGGCTGGGGTGGTGGGCCCCAGACACTCCCTTGCCACCCCTATCACTTCTCCCTCAACCTGTACTCTCTTCTCCATTTTTACCATTTCTTTTTCTGCCGTCCTACTCGCTACTTATTCCCAACTTTTTTTCCCTCTTTTGCTCTTTTCACCTCTTCACTGCTTCAAACCATTTTTCCACACACACACGTTTCTCTTTTTTCCTCTCCCATCTCTGTGCGCATTTCCCCCATCATTTTTGTATCCATCACCACCCCTCCCTCTTTCTCTCGCCCCAGGCCTGTGTCCCTCATCTGTCACTCTGCTTTTATCACTAATGAACAGACTTTTTTTCTTTTTTATTCTCTCTCTCTCCCATTCTCTCTCTCCCATTCCCTCTCCCTCTCCCTTCCTCCCTCCCTCCCTCTCATTCGCCCTCTCAATTTTCACCACCACACGCTTTCACTTATTTATCTCCTGCTCTTTTAACACCCCTCATCATCTCCTAACCTCCTGTAACTCCTCTCCCCTCAAAAAAAAAGAAAGTAAGAAAAAAAAAAAACTTGGTCCCACGCCCAGCTATTCATTGCTTCCTTCCCTTAAGCCATCTTCCCTGGTCCCTCCTCCCTCTCTCCTCCCTCCTCCCTCCCTTTGCCTGTCTTCGCCTTTACTGCCGTCATCACTTTTCACTTCCCTTTAATTAAGTTTATTGACAACTTTTTTTTTCGTGATGATCAGGGGGAAAAAAAAACAGGCAGAGCGTGAACATCTACATATCTGTGTGTCCGGTGTCTCAGAGGAAGAAAACTGAGTGGAAACGTATCTTATCAGTTCTGGCTATTGGCTCTTGAGGGCAAAAAGTGTTTCACCACAATGGCATGACATGATACTGTACGTGAGTATGGTGTTACATTACTGGAATGCGGGTGTTTTTCTGGTACATACCTTTCAGTCTTCGAGATTGCACATAGTGTAGTGAGGTGTGAGTCAGAGTTTAATCGGAGCAGGATGAGTGTGAAAAAAAAAAACAGCCATTGCAACACCCTGAGAAAAAGCACGAGACAGCACTGCACAAAAAACCTTCCTCCTTCTCTTCCTAACGCTCTCTAAATCTCACTCTCTCTCACACACAAACACACACACACACACACACACACACACACACACACACACAAGCACGCACATGCACACACTCTAACAGACAAAAACAAAAAAGGTGTAGAAATAAAAACATTCAGGCGTGCCAAACAACACAGACAGCCTGCAGTCACGCCCAAGCATTCCAACATTATACTTGGAACATCAGTTACCACAGAGTGTTGTAATCCAGAGAGGTTAGTGTGGTGTTGCAAGGGCAATGCCTTAGGGAAGACTGAGGACTGTCTGAATACTCTGTGTTAGGCCGGCCGTTACTGCAGAACAGGAGGCGGCATAGACTGCAGCTTAGGAAACCCAGGCCTCAGCAGGGACGGGGGAGCAGACTGGCCAACAAGCAAACACAGACAGACAAACAAACAAGCGGACAATCATGGAGATGCATACAGACGAGTGCATACATCTACACAAATATCCAGACAAACAAAACACAGACACATGCATACAAACAGTCATATGTGCACAAACAAACAGCTGAAAATGAAAATGCACATGCATACACACACACGTGCACACACACACACACACGTGCACACACACACACACACACACACACCTCCCAACTTTTTCAGACACTAGGCCTATTTGGTGTCATCAATATGCAGTATTTACATACAGACGGGTCCATAGTATTGGCACAAGGCAGGCTCGGTGACAAAGGACTGTGTATATCCAATTTCGTGCCAGCAGACTGGAAACAGGATGCTCGTCGATCCCCAACTGGGAGAGGGCTATACGCAGCCGGTTCAATATCCCATTACATCCAGTCATTCCCAAGGGCCCTTCATATGAATTGAATACTGGGGGGACCAGAGGGCGTGTGGCTGGCTAATGCGGGTGGACACTAGCCGATCCGCTGAACTCCGCTGGCAAATCCCTCTGTCTCTCAGAGACCGACGAGCCAAGACGTGTCACATCACCAAGGGGGGCATCGTGGCACAGTTGGCTGGGTCGCTCATACCCCAATCCGGGGACCAGGCTTTCAGCCTGGCTGGAGGGATTTCCCTGATTCCTTCTCTCTCTTTCTCTGTCTCTCTGTCTGTCTCTCTGTCTGTCTCTCTGTCTGTCTGTCTGTCTGTCTGTCTGTCTGTCTGTCTGTCTGTCTGTCTGTCTGTCTGTCTGTCTCTCTGTCTGTCTCTCTGTCTGTCTCTCTCTCTCTCTCTCTCTCTCTCTCTCTCTCTCTCTCTTCAGTCATTTCCTGTCCAATCTTCCCTCTTATCGATTAAGGGGCTAAAAAGGCCCCAACAATAGTCACACCACGGCTTACTGTTAACACATGCTTAAATTGGCTAGTCTAGCATAGCTGTTCTTGGTACTGACAAAGGCAGTACATGAGTAAGCCTTGCCTGCCCTGCCCTGCCCTGCTTTGGCCCCATCAGAAGGCCAACGATGGTGGTGGTGCCCGCATCAGTGGCTTCGTTGGGCAATGTCCCAGCCAGGGGGAAGGGTGTGGTGGCAGAAATAAGGGGCCCAGACAGCTGGTGGTGTTAAAATTCCATAATGACCCCAGTGCTGGAGATGTGTGCTGTTCCACGAACAGGGTAGTCATCTTTGACGTGCAACTGGCTGTCACAATTGAATTGAGACAGAAAGTGAATGTGTGTGTGTGTGTGTGTGTGTGTGTGTGTGTGTGTGTGTGTGTGTGTGTGTGTGTGTGTGTGTGTGTGTGTGTGTGTGTGTGTGTGTGTGTGTGTGTGTGTGTGTGTGTGTGTGTGTGTGTCTGTCTGTCTGTCTGTCTGTCTGTCTGTCTGTCTGTCTGTCTGTCTGTCTGTCTGTCTGTCTGTCTGTCTGTCTGTGTTTAGGGGTGTGGGGGAATGATGGGGCTGCGTTTACCCCCATGAAAGCAGATGCACCAGCTGTCTACTGCACTAGCACAAACAAGCCACAACCAAGCAATTCACCCACACACAAACGGGGTGTGTACGTGCCACTAGTGATGGGAATGTATGGTTGGAGGAGTAGGGTATTTGTCATCCATGGCAGCCCCTAATTATGCCTGTTAATCGTCGCTTCACATAAGCATGTTCTAATCTCTCTCCGTTGGCTGCAACTGGCTTAACTGTTTAAAACAGGCTGAGTGGGAGAAAAAAGGGTGAAAAAACTCATTTCTAGAGCAGTAAACATCCCATATGGTACAGAATGATCATAGATGCACATTACAAATATGTCAGTCCTAAAACCTGATCACAGACAACAAGCCCAACAAATTACAGGCTGTCATCAGACTTCCAATGATGAGAAACAACCTTCTTCACCACTCGTGCATTCCTACACTACCCTTCGGGGGGGGGAGGAAGGGGGCTGGGTGGGTGTCACGCACATACAGATACGGGTCACTGACGATATGATATACGAGAATATATTTTCACTCAGAGGGCACGAAACCATCTGTGCTCGTCTGTGTTTAGCTGTGGCGCAAGGGGACGAGACTACACGTAAACATGTGTCAACAACAGTAGATACGGGCATGCTCAGAGTACAGCGGTTGTCTGCTGGCTCACGATCATGCATGCGTGACCGTATGTGTGAATGTGTGTACAGTGTGTGTGTGTGTGTGTGTGTGTGTGCGTGCGTGCGTGCGTGCGTGCGTGCGTGCGTGACCGTGTGCATGCGTGTGTGCATGCAGGAGGGTGAAAGCGTTCAGCTCCCTGGCGAATGGACCTTTTACAAAGCCCCTGCCAGCATCGCATGAATAAAACATGGCTGACTAATGTTTTACGAGGCACGACAAAGAGCAACAACAGACGCCAATGTCGTTAGTGTGCAAAAAAATGAAGACCGTTTAATGTCCACACCATAAATTGTTTACGTGTACACAAAAGTCAGACGTGTGTCATAAAATTTGCAGGTGGGGATGTTTTTTTTTTTCCTGCCCTGTAAATGGAACATGTAAGGTTACAAGCTCACAACTTCCTTGTTACAGGTGCACAAATCCCATGCTACACCTCTAAAAGGTGTCCTACACTCATGGTTTTGCTACCTACACCACAGCACACCTGTAAATAACACCGCTATATAAAATGGTGCAGAAGTGAGAGCTGCAGAAAAGAGAGCTGCAGCTACATCTGTGACATGACTTTTATGGACACATACTCAATGCATTTCCATGAGTACGCAGGACTTTTGCTACTGATTTACCTTTATACAACACAGGTGTGTGTGTTTGGGGGGGGGCGGGGGTTGGTGCATTAGTCAGCATGGTTTTGTCTTCCTCATGCTAATCTACCCACTCCCCCACTCCTTAATTCACTTCCCCAATGCGGACTGAAAACAAGTCATGGCGCGGCCCACCCTACACGCCATGATGTCTCCATTACTCTTCAGCGTCACTATGAGAAATGTCCATCGCGGCCGTGCATAATTAGAGATCAGAGGAGAATGATGAGCTACTGTTAATAGATGCATCAAGACAGAAAACAAACGACTGGAGGTGCTTCACAAAAGGTGATTAACCTACAGTCTGGGTGGTCCCATAGAAAGTGAATGGCTGCCAGGCATATTATTTATTTTTCAGTTTTATTTTGTGTACGTGTGAGTGGGGGCAAGTGAATGTGGATGTGTGTGTGTGTGTGTGTGTGTGTGTGTGTGTGTGTGTGTGTGTGTGTGTGTGTGTGTGCAGATGCGGATGTGTGTGCATACCACTCATACAAAGACCTCATCCAAGATGGCTGCTAATGACCTGTTAATCACAGGGAAAAAATGGAGGGGATAAATCTCTATGCTGGAGAATGAGTGCTCGCAGGCCTGCGCGGCCATGATAGGGAGACACGAGGGAACAGGAGTGACATGATTCAGCAGGTGACTGATGCGAGAGGGAGAGTCTCCTCTCATTAACTTACAGCTCCACAGAGCACAGTGGAGAAAGAGAAATCACACGCCCCCCCAGCCCCAAAAATTGGCCCATATTTTGAGCTCCGGTTTATCACCTTGCTTATATGAAACATTTCCCCCCCGGAAAACGTTTTTCGGAGGGCCTGGCTTTAGCAAGAGCGCCGGCTCTATATGCACCAAATCCCTGACTGTGCACCAAAGAGTGCCTCCTCCTCCTCAGAAATACTTCCCCCAAACTGATTTAGTCCAGCACATTACTTGAGGCAGGACGGTGGATAAATGAGACAAATTAGTTTGATGTGTGGGCTCTAAAAAAGAAAAAAAAGAAAAATTAAAACGAAAAAGAAAGAAAAGGAATAAATGAAAGCACTTGTAACTGCCGAGCTCCCCGATACATACAGTGCACACACACACACACACACACACACACACACACACACACACACACACACACACACACACACACACACACACACACACACACACACACACACACACACTTTCCTAGCCTGATGCATCAGTTGCTTTCACATCGTTTCACTTCTGTGTTTGAAACCTCTGCATTGGCATTTGTTCGCTATATGGTCTCTTCAAACAATCTTGTTTGTTACAAGTGGTTAGCCTGGCTACATAAGAGTCCCTCCTCCTCAGAAATATTTCCCCCAAACTGATTCTGTTCAGCACATTATTCAAAGCAGGACAGATGATTAATGAGATGTGTGGGCTCTAAAAATAACATTGAGAAAAAGAAAAAAAAAGAATGAACTCAAAGAAATAGTAAAATTAAAGCAGAAAAGAATGAAAAGGAATAAAGGAAAACACTGCTAATTGCTGGGCTCCCCAACCTGGTTTGAACTTCGATGCTTAAGGAAGTGGGTGAGTCAGAAGCCTGCAGGTGAAAATCCCAAGCTCATGCCCCCACCCCCCCACCCCAAATGCCACTTCTCCTTCTTCCCCCTCTCCATCACTCACAGGGCAGCCTTATCTAATGGCTTCCATCTGGAAAGCTCCAGAAATGCAATAACTAACAGCGGGATTAGCTCAGCTGGGGTGATGGAGATGGGGTTCGGCGGGGTGGGTGGGTGGTTGTGGTGACGGCGGCGGGTTTTTCAGGGGTGACTCGGCACCTTTGGCTCGGTTGGTCGGCTGTGTTTGTTTAGCCGGCCCTGAGGGAGAGGACAGGTTGCGCTCCGTCAGCTGTGAGCATGTGTGCACTCTGGACAGCACAGCTATAAATAAACCTCTGCTCCACTCGCCATGGAGGCCCCACCACACGCCCTTTGGGCAAGGGGGAGAGCCAGGAAAGAGAGTGGGGAGAAAGAGGGATGACAATAGATGGATGGAGAGTGGAGACTGAGAGATGGAAGATATACAGATATACAATTGCTGGTTCCATCCGTACAGCTTCCTTCAAATTAGATTAAAAGTGAACCTCAAACACTGGGTCAACCATGACCTGACCATCACATACACTACTAAACATGGCAAAACGTAAATGCAATTTATGTTTAGAAACAGTGTCATCACCCTGAACACGGACAGAAACATGCACACAAAACATGTGCAAACCCTTGCAGCTGATTTAACATGCAAGGCTTAATCCTGACACAATTTTGCAACAAAACCTCGCAAATCTTACAAGATCCACATAGATTTGTACCAAGTTAAGTGCTACCGTTACCATGGATTCGTTTTTGACTGTAGAGATTAAAAGGAGTCCAAGATCCAACCACTTATAAACTATAAGCTAAACTATGCTTATCTACTTCTTAGCTTCAGCACAGCAATCTCAATGACTTAGCCTAGCGAACCATGCATTCACATCTCCATCTTCTTTTCCACCAGAGTTATCCCAGGCTTTAGCCTCAACTCTACCACATCAGAGATAAGAGGCCAGGATTATACACTGGAGGTACCCTTTCTTTTTTAAAAAAGTATTCATCACAAACAAAGTACAAAAGTGCTTTGAGATAATAGAGAAAGATAAAAAAAGAATAAACAAACAAACAACTAACTATAGAAATAAATAAACAAAGGAGACAAAATCTAAACAAAAGTCCTCGGTCCCCATCATATTATTTGATTATTTGCTGTTTGCTCACTATCTTCTCATTATCTGTTTTTGTTTTGTTTTCTTGTTCTTAAAAACAAAATTAAAATAAAAATGAAATAAAAAAAGAAACACTCAGAGCTAGGTGAGTGTTCGCATCTTCCTGAGGCCCCCACTGGGGCCCCCGTGTAATTACGAGCAGAAACAAGCGAGGCATGACAGGTGCAGCAATTACACTCTGTGACGACGGCAATTAATCTTACTGACACAGCTTATTGTTTTAAAGCTGCATAGCTGAAAAAAAAGAAAATAGGGAAAAGATAAAAAACAATTTAGAGTAGCAGGGGGCTATGATGGGGGCTGGTTGTGCTTTTTGTGGATGGGAGAGGAGTCAGGAAAGACCAAGGAGAGAATACCCTGTTGCAGATACAGCTCCATGCTCAACAAAAACAAAACAGGGAACAGGAAAAGTTAGGGGGAAAAGGATGAAGCGGTGTGCTGCTTCTTGTAGATGCATATGCACACGCACGCACGCACGCACGCACGCACGCACGCACGCACGCACGCACGCACGCACGCACGCACACAAATCACAAATGCATGGACCAGACAGATGCAACATATTCATACACAAACACAAACACACACAGACAAACACAAATACAAACACAAACACACCAGTTCAGAGTAGTAGGGGGAAAAGGATGAAAGGCTGTGCTGCCTCTTGTAGATGGGAGAGCAGTGAGTAAAGGCCAGAGGCAGAGTGCGCTGATGTAAAAGCGGTTTGGTAAGGGGTTGCTGGACACACACACACGAGAGCATGGAAGCGAAAAAAGGAAGACCTTGGGCAGGCTGGGTGTCTGGGCCAGTTGGGTCCACATCATGAGAAAGCTAAAAAGCCATGACATTGTGCAAAGAGTCTGGCTCTCGCTCCAGTTCAAAGTCAAACAAGTTAAGTTAGTCTGGTGCACCAGGCTCACATAAAGTGGCCCTGGGTCTTCATTTTGTCTCTGTGGCATCTGTGGGCCCTGGGTCTTAATTTTGTCTCTGTGGTATCTGTGTATAGCTCTAAGTCGACTGAGCCGTGATGACAAAGGAGTGTAAACCCTCAGCTAGTGTATCGATCCTGTGCATCAGCTACTGCATGTCAAGATACAGGCCATCGGCCACAGGCCCAACAGCTCTGGAAGTGAATGGGAGTGGAAGGGTAAGCCATAAATGTGTGTGTGTGTGTGTGTGTGTGTGTGTGTGTGTGTGTAAAAGAAGAAGCTGCACTGGCTATGCGTAACTAAGTAATTCCATTTTTACAGGTTAATCCACTTTTATTCATTCTCACACACCCACACACACACACACACACCCACAGTCATGAGAATAGAAACCCTAAATCCGTTCAGAGATCGAGGCAGTTAGGATACTGCTTAGGAGTTAAGAGTCTTACTGAAACATTCTGCTTAATCCTTAACACTCTGTTAAGACAGGCTTTTGCATTCCTGAAGTACAAGCTGGCACGTATCGTACCATCATAGGAAAACAAAAAAAATGTTTTCTTTTGCACTTGAGACAACGTAAAGTATATTCTAAAACTGAATATACAGTAGACATGTATAGACCATTCCAAGAGTTACATTATTATCATCATCAACGGGGTTTTCCAATAATAGTAGAGTGGCAGTAGTTTACGGAGCAAAATAGAATGTTTAAGATCCTTTTAAGAGTAAAAACAAAATAAAATGGCTAAACGTTTTTTTTTTTTTTTTTTAAAGATAAAACATCTGATCTGATCACAGATCAGGTGATCCGGCTTTCCTGTTTCTTTTTTTCTGAGTTTGGGTCACACCAGGGAGAACAACTCAGGACAGACTGACCCAGGATCAGCCATCCCACTCCCACAGTTCAGAGCCCAGAACAAACTCAATGAACCTTCCAGGGCACGTTTCACAGGTGACTGAGAGGACAAGGTGATGAAATTAAAGTAAACCCAGCAGTAGCACCAGCTCAACAACATATATGTCTCCTCAGCTTAACTGATGCACACTGTGATAATCTTTGCACATCAGAGCAACCCCAGCATTACAGAGGCTCCCTCCTTCTGACCCCAAGCCAGAAGAAAGAGCGGTCAATATTCTGTATGGCCATGGAGAGACTGAGCCTTTGGCTCTCCTGTGCTGGCCTGAAGAGCCCTCATTGGATCGGTGGGGGTCAATGGCCTGGAGGAAGGCTGGGGGAAGCCTCAGGAAAAAAAAGGGTCCAGGACTGGATCGATACACTCATCCGTCTAGGAGTTAAGTGCTTCAGCAGTGATGGTCCAATGCACACACACCTCTCAACACCCCTCCCCCAACCTTGCACCCAGTCTCCACCACCACCCTCCCTACATCTCTATCCTCCGCCCCCAGCCAAACTCCAGGGTGGTGTCAATGGCTACGGGTAACTAACGGATCAGTAAATCTGCGGAGGTGAGGCAGAGTGCTTAGAGAAAGTAGTGCGATTGGACTGTGGCACTGTAAGTGTCTGTTGTTGGGTATCTCTCACACACACACAAGTAGAAGTGTACTGAAGACAAACACACACACACACACACACAAGCAGGCACATGCGCACGCGCACGCGCACACACACACACACACACAGTATGGTGTTTTTAAATTAGAGGTGTACTGAAGTTGTTGCTACTACTGCCCATGCGTCAGACAGGCCCTGTGGCCCAGAAAATGGCTTCCACTCAAATTCAGCCCTTCCTGCACTACTTCACTCTGGGTATCACGTAGCACCATCAATCAGGGTGTGGCAGCCTCCAGCTTCCTCTAGCTCTTTCCTTGTTCACACTTCAGGTGGAGTGTATGAATGCTTTCAGTGTCTCGTGGTATACACACCCAAAATACCACATCTTTGTGTACGCGCGCACACACACATGCATGCATGCACGCACACACACAAGCACACACACCGTAAACGTCCTGAAATTTAGAGTGGTCACTAATCACGATCACATATTCGCCCAGCCCTAGTTAAGAGAAAGGGACTGTCCTGCCGGGTGTGTGGTCGATTGGCGGTTAAGGTATGGGACTTGTGACCTTAGGAACCCTGAGCATGCTACCATCCCCACACACTGCTCCCCGCGCGCCACTGTCATGGCTGTCCCTGCTTATGTGTGATGGGTTAAATGCAGAGTTCATTTCGTTATTTACACTGTGTGTTGTGCCATGGAACTACAATGACACTGGGTGCGGTGTGCCTGCCCCCCCCCATACAGTAAGGCTGCGATGAAAGTGAGCAAGCAGGAGTATGTGGAAAGAGAGAGAGAGAGAGAGAGAGAGAGTCTTCTCCTCCTTGTTGAAGCTCACCACATGGGTGGAGACAGACAACAAGAGAGGACATGAGAGTACAGCAGAGAAATGAAAGAGAAAGATTGCGTACACCTAAAAAAAAAACCACACTGCGTCGCTTTCTCAGAAACCACTGTGAGCTGCGTTTCCTGTGGAAAATGTTTCCTGAAACATGCAAACACGGCACACACCCATGCACGCATGCACACAGACCACACATGACCGAACTTACTAACTCATTTGTTCTGCACTTGGTTCACCACGCATACCAACATGGTGTAGCTAAACAAGTCACAGTGTTATGCACACACAGCAAGTCAGCATGTTTCCTCCATGTGTTCCCCCACCAATAATACCATTTTCAATTCTATCCAAATGCACAGCCCTGTATTGTACCATATTGGGTATATATATACATGTATTGTATCATACCAGCATGGTGTAGCTTAACAAGTCAGAATTTTATGCACACACAGCAACACCAGCATGTTTCCTCCACGTGTTCCCCCACATTTCCAATTGTATCCAAATGCACAGCCCTGTATTGTCCCACCTTTCTTAAAAAAAAACCAAAACAAAACAACAACAATGCTGTTTCCTATCTCTGCGCACAGTGAGAGCGTTTCCAGTCCTGTTTTTATGCACAGTGAACTTGATTCGGGCGACGTGCAGCACGTACAATGGGGAAAATGTACAAGGCTTTGGCTTCCCTTTTCCTGTCCTTTCCATGTCACTGGTTTCATACAAAACACAATGACAAACAATGACGAGCTGTCAACATAACACAATGAGTGCTTTTGTGTTGTGCTGCCCATATTATGCCACCACCTTAGTGGAGTTTAATAACGCCACTGCCCGCGGACAACATGTACACGCATACATACACATGCACGCCACACACACACACACACACACACACACACACACACACACACACACACACACACAAACAAACACACACAAACAAACACACACACACACACACACACACACACAAATAAACCTTTTGCCTATTTCAGACTCATTTGCATTTTTGAGTTTTGGAAACACATGGCGGTAGCTAACGTGACACAGCCTGAGGGCCTCATTAGGATGCAAGCTCACCACAGCAGACCGCAGAGAGCCCTGGCCACCACCATGCTGTGGAGTGGACACGCCATACATTAATTAGCTAGCACTGGCTTTTTCCATAGACTCCCTGCACTGCCCCCCCCCCCCATGCTTAATGTTGTCTGTGCTCATTTAAAACATTTCCTTATTTATTCTCTGCCCTGTTGTTGGCTCATTTGGCTTCATGCCTGCTGTGCACCATCAAGGTGTATGCTACACACTGGTGGTGGTGTTAAGTCAGACCACCCCCCCCCCACTACAAAACAGTGTCATGAAAGGTGCTATATAAATGTAATGTGTTGTTATTGTTGTCATTGTTGTTGTTGTTCTAAGAGCTTATCCATCATCTTTTTCAGGCCCTGCGTGCTCACTGTGCTCTGTGCTCATTTTAGCTTTCTGCTAAGAACTGACCTATTACCCTGTTTAGGCTCTGTTGTTGAGGAAGGGCTTAGTCTCACCACATTGGGAGCAAATATAGTTAGTCACGCCATCCTAAATCTTCACAGTCTTAAACTAGTAAGGTAACACATTAGCGACAGTATCATTTTTCAGCACGGCCATTTTATACTACATTATTAAATCATACTGCATTTAGCCGACGCTCTTGGGTGCAGTGGGTTAGATGCCTTGCTCAAGGCCACTTCAGCCATGGATGTGGGTGCAGGGGAGCACTGGCTATTCACTCTTCCACCTTCTCCTGGCGCGGGAATAGAACCTACGAGCCTCCGGTCCCCAGACCAACCAGGGTGTCGTGTACAGGCAGGGCACAGTGCAGGGTGCATGAGGCTTTGGGTGAGAACACCGGTATGAAGCACATGGCACAAGCTCATTTAGTGCCGTAAACAAGACTGTGTGTGTGGGAGGCAAATGAAAAAGATCCATTTCTCTAACAAAGGCTTCTCGGCATGACCCTGTTCCCATAACCTGAATAGGGCCATTATACTACCCTTCCTAGATTTACACTGACACACTTTCGTCGAACAAGAGAAAGGTGAACACAGATTCCGTGCCTGCAGCACACTTGCCAGTAGCACTTACCGAGCCCAATCTGCATTCCCACAGCCTTTGACTGAATGAGTGGGTCAATATGACAAACTACAGGAGCAAAAAGCCTACATTCAACGGTGTCTCCTCTGATAATAGTCAACCGTGCTATCACCAGGGGCAGTGTAGGGCAGCTTACAAGGACAAGGGAAGAGAAATGCATTGAACTGGAGGCCCACTGGTGGGGGATTTGGGGGAGTGGGGGTGTGGGGGTTGGGGGGGGGTTCTTGACGCAGATGAGAACACTTGCGTAACTTTAAATCTGAGCTCCCCAGCCTTGCCGTTTATTTGGGCAATAAATCTCAGCTTTCTAGTGTGTAACGCCAGGGAGGGTTCTAGAGGCCAGGGCCTAAAGAGGAGGAGGTGGAGGAGGAGGAGGAAGAGGTAAGGAAGGGAGAGAAGCATAAATGGAGGGGAGAGGAGAGGAGAAGGGGAAGGAGGAGGAGGAGAGGGAAGAAGGGGAAGGAGGAGGAGGGTGTGAAGGAGAGGAGCAGAAGGGGGCGAAGGGGGAGGAAGGGGAGGAGAAGGAGGAGGAGAAGAGGTGAACATTGAGGGAGGATTCTTTCCAGGCCAGTTCTCTCCGGGCCCGGTTGCTCACATTAATTAAATAAAGGAGGACCTCTGCATCACCAAAAGACCACCGTGGGGGACGTCATGCACATGTTTTTTAAATAACTCACAATGTTTCAAAAGGTGAAAAAATATTTTCTCACTTTCAACCACAGTTAAGTTTCCATTTATTTGCTGTTCCATACCGTCACAAACTGGCCAGACATAGAAAACTAATGAAATGTACCTAGAAGACTGAAATGACTTGGCATGAAAAATATACATTTTATGATCTTTATGCTTTCCTTTTAAAACATTTACCGAACCTAGATATACTCTCAATACATCAGAACCTCAACAAAATAAAAAGCTTATATCCCCCAGATAATTTATTTCTGCCGACATTACATTTAAGGATTTTTGTAATTCTGTTTTTTTCCCCCCTGCTACACTGGGACAGTTCCGTGCAAGCACAACATTTCAGCTCTGACAGACAAGTGCATTTTTGCTCTCTCTGGCTGGTCAGCAGTTATCCCTTCCTACTGTTAGTCCCCCCACACCACCCACCACCCCCACCCCCACCCTCCCAGGACTTCCAGTTGATTCAGCAGCTTCACATCCTCCCTCGAGGAGCCACTTCGACTCCCAACTCTGACTCCCCACCACGGGCCCTGGCAGGAGAACAGTGCCATCCCTCTGTTTGCTTTCCTTGTTCCACACTCCATCTTTTCTTTTCCTGTGTATGTTGTCGATCCATCCATCCTGGCTCTTGAAAATGACAATGTTCTCGGCCCGTATCCTCAAAACACACATTTCCTATTATTGTCCCCATTTTAGCTGAAGCCACTATTTTTCAGTCCGCACTCAGCTGTAGATAGACAGCAGCAGGCCTTCACAAATACCCAATAACAGACAGGCCAGGCCAAACAAGGTCAAGGTCTGTGTGTGTGTGTGTGTGTGTGTGTGTGTGTGTGTGTGTGTGTGTGTGTGTGTGTGTGTGTGTGTGTCTGTGAGGTGGGCGGACTTTCCTAACCGGCCAAAAAAACAGGAAAGCAGAAGGCAAGGATGAGGTGGCCGCGCGGCCGGTGGCATTACCCAGAATGCCCTCTGAGTCAGCAAAGGGTAACTGTCTCTTTCAGAACCTGCTCCAGCATGTCCACGAGGGCACACAGACATACACACACACGACAGCACACAAACCC